>JAECUM010000533.1:0-161088 GCA_016617855.1 Megalonaias nervosa
CAATAAACTCCATTATAATCTGACCTGCGTATGTAACCAGTTTACTTTATGAAAATGAAGCTGCTCCTTAATGTAAATGTGATAACAGTCTCACAGGTTCCAATTTCTCTCCATTAAGGGCATAAAATTGATTTTTGGGATAAGTCGGTACACTTTCAGGGCAGAAAAAAACAATAAATATGTCAGTTGTATTTGTGCATCCATTTCCTGAACTGTCTAGAGGAACTATAGTCAGCCTTGTCAGTTTGACTTGGTATTAAATGGCTGGGAAGCTATTTGTTTCATAGGTTCATACATTTAATTACCAGTTTGTGAAGACTTCAAAGCATCCAGTGTCAAGACACATGTTGTTTTATTGCAAATTTTGCATCCTGTATGTAATATATTCAATCCAAATGGAAAAGGACTGACTAACATCCATGCAATACCAAAGTATTGGGATTAAGCTGCCACAAGATGGCAAGTTGCCCAAGTTAGTCATTGCTTTGTCTTCAAATTGCAGATGCTAAAGTGTATAAACTGCATAGACATTGTACATTCTTGAGAATAAATATGACTATTAAGCTTCTCATAAAATGATACTTTTTTGCATTTGATTTAAAGAAAATAAAGAATTTATTTTCTTGGTTATGACAACTTTTTTAGAGGTATTAACCATCAGTAACCATGTGCAAAGACTGAAGTTTTAATTATTTTCTGAACTTTAATAATATTCCTGCTTGAATTGTTTATGGGTGTGAATTCATAAACCTATATATTTGCTGAGTTTGTTTTTGTTACATGTTCTTCTGTAATCTACACATTTATTATAAATACATGTGTAAATCAGAATGAATTAATATCAAGCAAATAAATTTATATTAAAACAAGACTTTGGGTTGACTTGTATGATAACTGATTTGTAGACTGTTGTTATTATTATTATTATTATTATTTTTATTATTATTTAAGCTTCCATTTTTTTCCTGACCAAGATAAAATTATCAGATGGTTAGATATCAAGTAATGTTACATGTGTGACAAATAATATATAGGTGAAACCAAAAGGGAAATAATGGAACACTTCAGGGATATCCGCAAAAAGAAGGGCACCCTGTTTTCAAAACAGATAGAGTTCAATATTAGATAATAGAAGTTATTTCATTTCATTGAACTCAGATTTTCAGTAGCAACATCGAGCCTATATAAATAGAGGATATTTTTGGGATACACCAATAACACACTGCAATTTCGATATTGATCAACATCTATCTTTAACTTGGAGTCATTATATTTTAATTGAGTGAAGTTTTACTTAAATTAATTTATATCAGTCTTGTTGTTTTCTTCTTGTTCTTTTTTCATAACTGTAATGATTGCAGGAAAAATGAAATAAACTAAAATGAAGAATACAAACAAAATGGCTAAGGGCAAGCTGATTTCAGGGTGCAACAGCTTGCGGGTGCAAAGTGGAATTTAATGGCAAAATTCCCTGGAACCCAAGACCTCTGTGAAGAATATGGATTCATCTTGTATTTATCATTTGCTCCTGTTGGAAAATTGGTACTCAAATTTTCTCGGGACCAAACATTTTAAATTTACTTGTACTGAGGTAAAGAAGAAACCTGCTGATTGTACGTTAAAAAAAATCAAATGTCAAAGTCACTGTGAATAAAAGATTTAATATGGTTTTTGAATAATATCATTAAGTCTATACCACTTACCTTGAGCAAAGTTTGTGGAGTTCTTGCATGTAGGCATCAAAGGAGCCAGCAGAATTAATTTATTTTTAGAGTAAGTTCCTTAATCAAATGTGCTGGTTGGCTTCCTCTTGGATTACTAAAGAAACCTTTAGATTTTAGTGTCTCAAGCTTAGAGGGAATGGTCATGGTAAGTCTGTTAAGAAAATAATGGTTTCTGTAAATTTAGCATATCTTGACCAAAGGTTGATGTCACTAAAACCAATTGGTCAGTATTCTCTCAAGGCAACCCTGCCCACTATGGTCTACACAGAGGATTATGACGAATGGGGCAGGCACCTGCATGTAATTTGCCATCCATGCCACTCTTGTTTGATCTTTGGGATGAATCTTCTTACTTTGGCAAACAGCCATAGCTTAAACCTTATTTTGGAAAATGCTCCAGATTAGTTTGAAGTATTAGCTTATTGTTGGAAATTTGTTGATATCCTCATTGTTTGAAATCTGTATACATTTGTCTGATTACTGTATATACTGACTTTAAGTCGAGGCAAATTCCAAACAACAAAGATTCTGATATGTTGTATCATGTGCCTACAGAACAGGGTCTATGTTGCTTCTTCTACTGATTACTCCTAACAAACTGCACAGATCCAGATTACTCCCTACCCAGATCTGCTGTCCCATAATGCGCCAGCAGATCTGGGTCCATGCAGTTTGCAGTTGAACTTGTCTTATAAGTGATTATATACTGTTTATCAGTTATATGACCCAAATTTTTGTATGCACTATAATAAATGTTGTTGAAATTTGCCAGGGGAGAATTCATGGGCATTTGTCTGGTTTCATTTATACCAGGTAAAAGTGAACCAGTG
Source organism: Megalonaias nervosa (assembly GCA_016617855.1). Taxonomy (NCBI): domain Eukaryota; kingdom Metazoa; phylum Mollusca; class Bivalvia; order Unionida; family Unionidae; genus Megalonaias; species Megalonaias nervosa. The sequence continues at coordinate 2,555 of JAECUM010000533.1, forward strand.
TTAATATGAAACCAGAACCACCATTCTTCATTTGTATATGACCTTAACAAGCATACAAGAATTTACTCAGCACAAACATTTAGACATAGCTAAGTGATGCCACATGGCATACCGTCTATCCTCACTTATAAGTCCAAATGCAAACTGCACAGACCCAGATTCTGACATTGCATAATTTGCCAGCAGATCTGGGTCTGTGCAGTTTGTTAGGAGTCATGGGTACAACAAACAACATAGACCCTAATCTGGAGGCACATTATGATACAGCAGGTCAGGATTTTTGTTGTTTGCAATTTAACTTGTCAGCGAGACTCATTATAGATTGTATTATATTAAATATATTTCTCATAAAGTCTGGGAGAAATTAACATATGTAGAAAGTTTTAAATTCAAACTGGATTGGTTGCCTTTATTGAAGCAAGTCTTATCTCTGACCAGTTTTTTTATTATGCCGATCATATTTGTGGTGGATGTATATTGAAGGAGAAAGAACTCAAAAATATATTGTGCTGATGAGTACAACCAAAACTGCATCCCCTGTAACACTGTACCATTAAACTAGGTGGGAAAGCCATACTTGTTACTTCTATAAGTGTTCAGTTATTTAACATTTATGATGGATTAGTGCCTAAATATCTTCAGGTTGTGATTCAGTCTTCATGTATAGAAAACTACCAAGCTTGATTAGCCAGCGTTATTCAGCTTCCAATATGTGAACAACATTATTCACTAATTCCTTTTACCTGATTTGAACATAGAACATGCTATCTGTCCTAGTAGAAATAACCCCTCATTATGTAATTTCAAAATCTAATTCATTGGTGATCAAATGATGCAGGTATTAAATGCCAGGTTAGGAACAATTGTCCTGGTTTAAATTATTATTATTATTATTATTATTATTATTATTAATTAATTAATTAATTAATTAATTAATTAATTAATTAATTAATTAATCAATTTATTCATGAATCATTTATCTAATAATAACTATTGTTCCTTATTAAAATGTTTAAAGATTTTATGGGTCTGTAAAAGTCAATCCTTTTGTGTCATCAGTTATTCTGTACACACCTTTAGTTGTGCATATAACTCTTGTTTGTATTTTTTTATTTGTTAGCACTTCTATCAGCATCCAGATTTATGCTGTTATATTTTTGTTATTCTTGAGATGGTTCTCAAGTAAGCAATTGCTTTCTATTGAATCCCCACCACCATATTTTAAAATTGTAAGAATGTCTGAAAGAAATACAGTTTAAAATAATATGGTTTAGAATATTTCAGTAGTCTTGAATATTGGGTCCCCCACTTAATGTTGGTGTAAGATTTATCTGTCAGCCAGTTTTGTAATTTTTAAAACTCTTGCCATTCAGCACACAGGTGATGATGATATTTGTGATGAAGATGAAGTCCGACAGCTTCTTCAGTCAGGAAGTGAGGATGAGCAGGAAGTATTTATGACAGAACATGGTTATGAAGCAGACAATGAAGAATCCCTTTATGAAGAAGGTCAAGGTTAGTCTAAAATGTTGTTTGCCTTCTCACACCAATTTAGACATTTTGTAGAGAATCAGCCAGAAATTATTTCCTTTGAAACACCATTTGTCTTATCTATCAATCAGTTTTGAAGTTCAAAAATGGCCTTATTAATGGTTGACTCTGTATTAAACTTGAAAATTCTTGTTATGTAATAAATTTTTGCCCAAACTTATAAATTTTTGCCCAAACTTAAAACATCTCTTGAGAAGGATTGCATTCATAATTAAAGGATTTAAAAGGTGTCAAATAGAAGCTTTTTATTGGTCTAATGCCAGCAATGACCTAATGAGAAAGTATCGATACATTTGATTGTTCTAGTGCCAGTTATGACCCTGTGAGAAAGTATTGACACATTTGATTGGTCTACTGCCAGGAATAACCTAATAAGAAAGTGTGGAATATATTTGATTGGTCTAATACCAATAATGACCTAATGAGAAAGTAATGATACATTTGATTGGTCTAATACCAATAATGACCTTATGAGAAAGCAATGATACATTTGATTGGTCTAATTTCAGGAATGACCGACTGAAAAATTATGGATACATTTGATTGGTCTAATGCCAGTAATGACCTAATGAAAAAATTATGGATACATATGATTGTTTCTATTAATGACCTAATGAGAAAGTATGGTTACATTTGATTGGTCTAATTCCAGTAATGATCTAATGAAAATGTATGGATACATTTGATTGTTCTAGTGCCAATTAATGACCTAATGAGAAAGTATGGATACATTTGATTGGTCTAGTGCCAATTAATGACCTAATGAAAAAGTATGGATACATTTGATTGGTCTAGTGCCAATTAATGACCTAATAAGAAAGTATGGATACATTTGATTGGTCTAGTGTCAATTAATGAACTAATGAGAAAGTATGGATACATTTGATTGGTCTAATGCAAATAATGACCAAATGAAAAATTATGGCTACATTGATAATTCTTCTGACCAAACTTTGATATATTAGTCAGAAAAGATTTTTCACTCAAATCATCACATAAACATTTTTCAGTACTATGATTCATTCACATGCTTTAGATGAAATAAAGTTTATAATAATTCTAATGTGCAGGTGAGAAGTTAACAGGGAAAGAATTACTGAGCACTGGTCGCTCACTTCAGAAGGTGTTTTTCCCCTCTATATTTCGACTTGTTGTGGAACTTCTTGTGTGTGTACAGGATGTCAAGCCAGATAGGGTTGTGCTGACTTTGGTGCTTCATAGACTTTTGCAGGTGACAAGAATGGACAGCAGGGTGGTCAAAGCCATGTGCAATGAGGTTAGATTTAATAATTTTCAATGACTTGACTTGGCCCTGTAGAAAGTCCAGTTGAACTCTTACTCAAGCTCCACAACTTTCTTTCTTTTTAACTTTATGTGGAGTAAGGTTAGAAGCATGAAAATGTCTGCACTGCTCCCTTATTTTCACAGGTAACTTGCAAACCTGTTTGTTACAGAGAAGCAGATGTGGATCCCTTTTTTGTTGCTTCTCACTGACAGTTGTCTTATAAGAAAAGAATTGTGATTGAAGTTAGACATATCACTAGTTTTGTGATAAAAAATGGTGGTCGTTGCATAGAATTTGGAATCTTTGTCATGACATTTGAAGTTTGAATGAAAACTCATACCTTTTGACAAATATTTCCTTCATAAAAAAGTTTCTCAAAAAATAACACAGTATGTAATGACATATCGATCAATGAAAATATTGGTAAATGCCTACTTGTGGCTAAACTGTATGAAATTAATATCAATTAAAAATGTCTCATCAACCGAAATTCATGTTTCGATTTTGTTTGGATTGGGTTTCGTCATGATAAATATGACACGCCTTCATTTATTCAATTCACTATCTCGTTAAGGCTTGAGCAAATTTCAGTGAGAACCTAATTAGGTTGATGTTCAGTGGCTAAGTTGGATTTATTTCAGCACAGGCTGAGAACATATTAGTTCTTTGACTCAGTGATGCTAATTACTTAAGAGATTAGGCACCTTCAGCTGAATACATGACATAAAATTTCCAACATCACAGAACACCTGGGTGTAGATCAGCATAATATTTTTAATAAAAATTACAAACTGAGACAGCTCATAGTTTTGCCTTTGGCTAATATATAGTTTGTTAATTAAATATTGCAATGATACATTTGGAATTGACTTGCAGATTCTTAAAAAACATATATATATTTTTCTTTTTCTTTTTTTTTTTTTTTTTTTTTTTTTTTTAAGATGTAGAGGTCCAAGGACAGTGCACATGCCATGTGTGTTTATTAGTACATGTAGTTTGAAGCTGCCATGAAATATGCCAAACTTAGTACCAGATGATAAATTGTGAATTTACAGTAATTTGCTGCTTCCCTTATTTAGTACTCTACACCACATTATTATGGGAATGCATCATTATTATGAAGCTACTTGTTTTGAGAGGCTCAACTTATAAGGGAGTTTAAATGGTAATAATGAATGTTTAAGAGACCATGCAATTTTGTCCTTTGTGGACAGATGCCATTTATATACATTTATTAATAAATATGCAATTCAAATTAAGAAAATGGCCCAGAAACAGTCAACACTCAGAAAAGATAATGTGTTGTGTAATAATTTGTGAATAAATTCAGTGCAAGAGTGATCATGGGTTACAAGCAGTGATACATTTTTTAACAATGGCCTCATTCATGAGCTGTAAAATACCCTGCAAGTTTATTTTACCTTGTCACACCTGTATAGTTTTACATGCTATCAAGAAGGACAAGATGAAGGTAATAGAAATCATTGTAATCAGGTATGTACTTGTATATTATTATGTATTGATATGCACCTAGATATAGACCCAGATCTTGTTTGGTGTTTGATGGCATGGGATATATGGTACTGAGGCTAGTAAAGTGCCTTGCAAGGCCACAGTTTGATAGCTGATCTGTGCTGACCCAGTTGTGGGAATTGACCCAATGCAAACTGGTCACAAGTCCAGTGCCATAACCATTGAGCCAGTGCAGTTCTCTTTTTACCAAAAGTTTGAGATGAGGGTCTGCACTACTCATTTAAAGTCATAAGTAATACGAACAACATCCACCCTGGTATGCTGGAGCATTATGTAACAACATCCACCCTGGTATGCTGGAGCATTATGTAACAACATCTGCCCTGGTATGCTGGAGCATTATGTAACAACATCCACCCAGGTATGCTGGAGCATTATGTAACAACATCCACCCTGGTATGCTGGAGCATTATGTAACAACATCCACCCTGGTATGCTGGAGCATTATGTAACAACATCCACCCTGGTATGCTGGAGCATTATGTAACAACAGATCGAGGTCTACACTTGGATGTGAATTATTCGCGAGTCAATACAATATTTACATCATACATACTGGTAATGACTGTTGATACAAATGCTTCTGCTTCATTGTTATTAATGATTCTGAACTAATGTGTAAAGTTTACCTCTTTCTTTTTCTGTCATATCTGTCATTCATCCGGGGGGGAGGGGGAGGGGCTTCTTTAACAGTCCTAAATTCATATCTCAAATAAACACTGTACCGATTGGTTGCAGTTATTGAAAGAATGAAATTCTTTAATTCAGACAAAATGTCCACAGAGCTCTGCAAAGTTGTTGAGACAAAATGCAGAACTATGAAAGCATATATGTTATATTAGACGAGTACCTATGTAAGATTGACATTAACTTCTCACATGGATCAGCTGACTATTACAGTACAATGCAATATCTTTTTTGGGAGATAAACCTTGTTATTTAGTGGTTTCCAAAAGGTGTTTAAAAAGAATGCAAAGAGAAAGAAGTGTCATGTTCATATTATATACGTAAGGTACAAAAAGTTCAATATGAGATGCTCTCTCTCTCTCTCTCACACACACACACACACACACACACACACACACACACACACACACTTTTTGACCCAGAAACATTTTCAGTTTTGAGAGTTAGTTTACTGATGATTTGAAAAGAAACCTTTTTCTAAACGCTTATCTGATGATGGAAAGACATAGAGATATTTTTAAGCACCTATTTGATCAGAGAGAATGAGAGAAAAATTTCTCATGTGACAATTGGGAGAGAGAGTTCAAATATTTAAGGGGCCTGAAATTGGAATATTTTGGTTCTAGCTTGGCTAAACTGTTGCTTGCATTACTGAAGAAAAAAAATGCTTCTTTTCATCAGTCTTGTTTTCAAATTCATTCTTGTAAAAATCCTTTTTCTTTAAAATGTCTGAAGCTACGAGTTTCTCAGCCAAATTGTTTCCCTTGTTTCTTCGGCGTAGGTTTTTGCACCAATTCATACTCATTGATCAGACTAATTTTATTCAGTAAAGACAGTTCAATCTTATGATGCTTAGCTGATCATTCTGACATCATGACATGTGAGTGAAAACAAATGATGACAGTGATGCTTAAATACATGTAATAACTTTTTTCCATTGAAAAACCAATTGAGTGAATCTGGATTTTAGAATACTGTTATGTTGATCTCTATCAACAAAGCATAAAAGGTGAGGCCACATGTCTAATTAATAAAACTCTTAGATTTAATTAAACAAACAACACTTTAAAAAATGTTCTATTAATCATGTACCATATGTACTTGATTATAATTCAACTCAACAAAGATCCTGTTCTGCTGTAGCATAATGTACCAGCAGATTGGGGTCAGTGTTGTTTGTTTTCTGATTACTCATATCAAACTGCACAAACTCAGATCTGCCAGCACAATACACCACTCCCTCGATAACTAGTGCACAACGGGGTCCAAAAACATCGACCGCGTTTAAGCAAGGGCGTGAGTTATTGAGGGACCTATAACAAACAACAAAACTAACAAAGGGATTGATGTAGAGGCAAAAGGGGGGTGGGGTGGGTTGGCATATTACAGTGTTGAATACTCAATAATCGTGCTAAGATTAACTGTGAATAAATATCTCTTCATAGTGGTGTACTTTGTTTACTTTTTTCCTCACAGAGTAACATTAATTTCAGGATAACTTACAGTACATTGAGGAGATCATCAAAACATTATTCCACATGGTTTCCGTTCGCTTAACACATGTACAACTTTGCACACTGTGTACTACGTCACTAATTTTTGTGTTGAACTGGATAAATTCTAGTTTTATTGTTTGATCAAAGTAGACTTTTTTTTATACAAAAGATCAACACTCATTTCGAAAAAACAATGTCAATCGAACGATAGGCAGATTTGATTGCGGTAGAAGTAAAATGAAAAAAATAAATAAATTCACAAGGGTTAACCATTACCAACATGAATTTAATGGGTCTACAAATTTAAAACAATGTAAATTAGAACATGATAATACTTGCAGTTTGTGACACGTTTGACAAATATCACTTCACATTTTGAAAACATTTGTTAATTCTTTTTTGTGTTACTCTTTGATTTCTCTGCTGCCTCTGTGTATTGTTCATGGATGATTATCTCTCTGAGCTGGTATGAATAATTACGTGCGACTTCCTGATTCGCTGAGCATATCTCTCCCGACAATGAATTTTGTTTAATTCTATGTCAGTGCTGGAATCTCCAAAGCCATCCATGGCTTGCCCTAAAATGAGATTCATTCTCTATACTTTTTGCCATTTTTTCTGCTTGGGCCATGAGAATTGTTTCAGAGATGGGAACACCTTGTTCACATTGCTGTGTGAACCATGCGTACACAGCATCATCTAATTCAGTATCGTTTGCAGTCTGTGCTCATTTTCATTTGATCCCATCATCTGAATCAACATCATGTAAATAATCCCTAAGTTTCTGCTTATCCTTAAGCCAACCTCTAAATGTCGACTCAGCAATTGTTTAGTTCATTGCAAACGTTGGATCTCGCTTTGCCGTTATGAACCCTATCTATGATGCACAGCTTTTCAGTCACTGAGTACACCTTTCGCTTACTTCCTTTGCTCTCCATGGTCACATTTATAAATGATTAAGATACATTACTGATATTATATACGTGTACTTTAATGATGTTAAGTACATAAAAATATGAAACCATTTTCGATTGGTCAAATAAAATGAATTTTGAGAATGGTAATGACCACAAGAACTTATGCTGCTATTGGCATGCCTTTGAATTTTTTAAAATTGTACTTCCCTTGCTTGATTTGATACAAAAGACATATTCAAAGTGATAAAACAACACAGGTCTCTTTTAATTGATTTTTTTAATGCAACAAACACTTCCCCAAGTTGTTGATCAAAACAAAGCCGGCATGTAACTAGGTTCTCACAGAACTACTCACAGGTTTCGATGTGACGGTCGATTGATTCTTTTCATGTTTTTATAGAAGAGAATATGTAGCGATTATAGTGTTTACATTAAAGCAAAATTAAAGGATTAGAATGTGAATTTCACATAGCAAGACATTTAATTGGTGTTTATTTCATTCTCTGTTGCCACCTGTTAGCATTTACCAGAATTTTTCATTGATCGCTGTTTCACCAGACTGTTTATTTACAGTGTATTGAGAACTATTTCTCTAAAAAAAAAAAACCAAACATAATATGTGATATCTTATTAGAACTTGCAAATTTCACCATATGGGTTCTATCTTTACATGCAATAATCACCATTTCCGATGATAAAACGAGCTATGTATCAAGGTTCAATTTACCAATTTGCCAATTCTTATCACGATTTTTTTCACGTTCAGCACATTTTAAAATATATTTTCTTTGGGAAAAAAATCGGGAGCCATGCTGGACACCGCGTTATAAGCAGGTTCGAGTTATCCGGGCGCGAGTTATCGAGGGAGTGGTGTATATAGGAGCAGATCTGGTCTGTGCAGTTTGCAGTTGAACTCACGTTATAAGCAGGTATATGCAGTATACAAAATCAATCATACTTGGATAAGCAGATAGGCATAATCTTTCTTAGATGGCTTATCTAGTTAGATGGCTTATTTAGTTATTAATTAATTTGCGGTAGAAGCTGGCTTTTAATTCTAGTTCAAAGACTTTAGATTAGTCTGTTGATGGCTGTAATCTGTGTTGGCACACATGCATGTCAAGTATTGTTTTATCTTTGTGTGTCCTTAGGACATTTTCTGGGTCTCTGTCACACAGATAAGCTTAAGATAATACCTGCTAACCATTATTATTCTGTATGTTAGGATTTTAGCAGCCAAAATAAATTTTCAGGTTTGAAGTAAGCTTTGGTTTTATGGGGTTGGGAGGTTGGGTTCAGTGTACATTTGATGTCTGGGATTGAAATAAGTTTTAGTATTTGGATTTAAGGGGGATTAGTTTACTGGGGAAAAAATGATTATAAAGATGGAAAATTTAGAATTCGTACAAAAGTTTGGTCTTGAGGTTATTCTGGCATACATGTTTCACTATTCTGGTATACATGTTTCACTATATATATATATATATATATATATATATATATATATATATATATATATATATAAAGTAGTCTAAGCCTGTTTTCTTTGATGAAGTTATTTTTAGGGTATGGTGTGTGATGTCGTATAGTATGATCCCCTAACTGTTATGGTACTTTGTTTTCAGTTATTATTATCTAGGACATGATCAACCATGTTGTTATTGCCTGGATTGAGCAAACAATAAAATGAAAATATGAAATTAATGGATGGAATATCAAAGAACGGAGCAGAGATATAGAATAGAATAACACAAGCCCCCACGTATAAAATATAACAGTTTAGTCAGTTACATAAAAAAATGAAATTGAACATGACATCTGAATGATACACTTTATCTCAGAAATAGAATTACAGAATGTATCAAGAATGCAATTAGCCATTCTGTTGTTCTGATAATACAAATTTCATCATAGAGTCGAGTGACTGATTGAACTCTTATTGCTGGCATGTCAGCATAATTGCTTGCTCCTGGTCCTTTCCAGTCATTGGCGACATGTCAGCGTTACCATATTTCTTTTCCTTCTCTCTCTCCATCTTCTTTGGGTCCTCCACAGTAAGTTGGCTGTGTTCTGTCCTTTCCCACTACATAGCACAGGTATGGAGCTATTCTTTCCTTCAAGTAAATAAAACACAATTTATCAGGTTTTCTTTTCTGGCATTGAACAGTATTCCCACTCTTGTTATGTCAGATATTGTTTTATCGTAACTCAACAGAACTAAGCTAATGGGGTCCGTTTGCAACCTGATACTGATACATACAACCCTATTAACATAAATTTATGTTTCTGTAGCTGCTACTTGCATTCCTAACTGGGACTATGACATAACTAGACCTCTCTGATAACTATTGTGTCCCACTGGGGGCTCTATACTACAAGCTGAATGATGTCAGTTGACACATGCCAAGAGAATTCACAACATAATTACACAAATATATTAATGGATTTCACATCTTAACTATATTACTTGCTTACCACTCCAGTGGCCTAGTGGTTAGAGTGTCTGCCTCAGATGTGGGAGGTTGCAGGTTTGAACCCCGGCCGAGTCATACCAAAGACTTACAAAAATGGTACTAGCAGCTGCCTCGCTTGGTACTCAGCATTAAGAGGTTAGTGATAGGACTGGTCAGCCTGGTGTCAGGATGGTGTGACTGGGTGGGACATGATGCCACATGTCTGCTGCATGACATTCTTGCAATACATGAATCATGTAACATTCAAAACAAGGAATGCATGATTAACTTCTGAACTATGAGAAAATTGAAGTATGAATTTAAAATTTACTTACATCAATATTATATGTGATTGAGACAATGCCTTGTGCTTTTCTGAGACTTGCTCCATTTTCTATGAAGCCGAATATCTCTTTCCATGTCCGTCAAATTTTCCAGTTCTTGTCCGTTGGATGATTTATTTAATGAGAGAAATTATTCATTAATTACCTCTGAATCCCTTAGACTTCCCTTTTGGCAGAAAAACTTGGATACCGCATTTCGCAAGTAAATTACTTATATAAAACCTTGAATTTCATCTTGGAAACACATGCTCCCATTAGCTTAGCCAATCAGGATTAACTTTCTCAAACTGGCAAAATTGTAATAATCCCATTAAAGTCTGAATAATTCTCTCTAGTCCGCCTTCATTAATAATTATTCTGGAAAATATCATTTTATGAAACCTATTTTCAAATTGCCCAATATTTCCCTAAATTTGTCCCTGGCTTGTCTGTTTTGTCATTTCCTCCACTTGACCCCATGTTATCATATCTGTCAGACCATTATCGTTGCGGGGCCTAATTAGAATCCAATCATGCCCCAAACAGTGCAAAGATTAACCATCACAAACTACCAGTTTATGGCAAGCCTAGTCCATACATTAATCTTAATGCTTAATGTTTACATGTCATGCTGCCCACAACAAAATGTGCTGTGTGTGCTGTGACATCTACAAAAATTTTGCACCATTCTGTATATATATATATATATATATATATATATATATATAGATATAGATATATATATAACCAAATTCTCTTTTTACTGCCAAATTGGATATTTTGTGATGTATGCCTAATGTATATTTACAAAATTTATTATTCACTTTTTCAAATGGATAGTTGTAAATTTAGATTCTTAAAACTAAAATCACATATATCCAAATCTCTGCACTGTAAAATTACGGTTATCACAGGGTCAAACAATTTGATGTGGAGTAATGGTGATACATTGTCATTACTGGAAAGTTTTCATTATAATGAGGATTGCACAGGTGGCCTAAGTGCTTAGAGTGTCTGCCTTAGATGCAGGACATCAATAGCCGAGTCATACCAAAGCCTTATAAAAATGGTACTAGCAGTGGCCTTGCTATGCACTTAGCATTAAGAGGTTAGTGTTAGGGCAGGTAGGCCTGGTGTCAGGATAATGTGACTGAGTGGGATATGATGCTACATGTCTATGGCATGATGCCCCAGTGCCTGACATCACTATAAACTGCCAGACTGCAGACAATGTGTCGATGTGACTGAAAAATTGTTAAAGTGACACATACATTATAATGAGAAATAAGCAATATAGGTAAGTGTCTTTTGTTACAAGTTTTCTTATGCATGTTTTACAATGCCATTAAAGTATAATATGATACACAGGTATTTATATTAGTTAACTGTTTTAATAATTATTTGATGGAATGCAACTTTAATCTTTATATCTTTATCTGGATACTGCTAGTTTGTTGAGTTTTTTTATGTTGACTCTCAGCCTCCATCTCATAGAGTCATTATTCAAATCGGTGAGACAAGACTGAAGACCAGAGCAGGTTGTCTGCATATATTAGACAATTGATACATATTTCTTGTAAAAGTCACAGGTGAACATTGGTATGGATCAAATATTGGATCTTTGTCATTAACAAAATGTTGGGACTTGGGTTGCTTGTCTTACTCCTTTCATCATGACCATGGTAAATTTCTGTTTTAATTGTAAATGTGGTGTACATGTACATATTTTGTATTATATAGTAAAATTGTCCTCTGTTCTGTGAATAAACTAATTGAAAAAAAACGTGTTATGAAGTCAATGAATGCAGCAAATATATTTTTTTAAACTGGTGCAATTATTTTGTTTAGAGTAGTTTTGTTGGTATGAATTTGATCACTTGTTCCAAAACAAGTTCTGAATCCCATGTACATTTTTGACATTTCTATTTTGAAATTTATTAAAATAGTTTGACACTTGTTTTTGAATTATATATGTGAACAGTTAATTGTTTAAACTTGCATCACAAGTTTCTGCATTTATTCCCATTACCAATTTTGTGCACCATGAATACATTTCATACCATAGGAATGGTCCTTACTTATGAATCATATTGAATGGTTTTAAGAATACATTGAGTCAGCACACTGAATCCATCATTTAGTAACTCATTTGAAATAAGTCCTATATCCACATCGTTATTATTTTTTTAACTACGTTATGTTATCTTTAACTTCTTGACAACTAAATTGGGTAATTTAACCAGGTGTTGTTATTGAGCATCCTTTATTGCCCCTAGCACATCAAATTGTATAATTATAAAATTGCAACAAGTCATTCTTAATTGATACTCTCTATGAGGAAATAATAATTGTTATTATTATTATTATTATTATTATTTATTTTTTTTTGGCCCCAAAGACATGAAAATTAGTCAAGTAAAGATTTTATTTTATCAATAATTTACATAACTTTTATACCATTTTTAAACATGCCCCTTTTTTCTCCTACCTTTTATCTGCTTTTCTCTTTAAAAAAATTGCCAAACTTTTTCCTACCTTTTCACAAAGGGTTACTGGAAACACTGCATATTTGTGCTCAAGGCATTTACTATTCTGATGCAAATTGCTTTTCTGGATGCAGGTCAGACAACTCTTGCTTGTATATTGGTTCAATTGATTATTTATTTAATTTGGTATGAGATCTTAAATCTACGTTACTCAAACATTTCATGTGGATGCAACACCTGGGTCCATACATGCTTTACAAAAACTGGGTAACTGATCTACTTCTTTTTGAAAAGAGATTGATTTTGGTAATAATTAAGCCTTTATCATTTACCATGGAGGTTATATACCCACGAACTAGGCAATGCAAGTGCATAAAAGCCTCACACGCTGAATGAAAACTGCCAGGTAGGACACTTAAAACCTCATCCCCGACTATTTGCACCAGACTGAGACAATCTTATTCTGCTTCTGACATAAATGTCTCATCACAATCTCAAAGCTACCATGAATCACAATTAGTGCTCACTGAATGAATGTAAGATGAAGTAAGGTCTTTGTGTCTACAAGTGAGTTTTATTTGACTGTCCATTGTATTTGGGTAATTAAAACTGCTTAAGAGACTGCAATTGTCAAGTTAAAAATGGCAATTAGCCGGAACTTACCAAGTACCGTCAGATAAGAGCAATACATCAGCTGTATCTGCATGCATAAACCTGTAAATAGCATGATGTACCAGCATGTCTAGGTCTTTGCAGTGTTCTAGAGCCAGTATATCTAGGTTTTTGCTGTGTTCCAAAGCCAGCATGTCTAGGTCTTTGCTATGTTCCCAAGTCAGCATGTCTAGGTCTTTCCTGTGTTCCAGAGCCAGTATGTCTAGGTCTTTGCTGTGTTCCAGATCCAGCATGTCTAGGTCTTTGCTCAGTTCCAGAAATCTTATGGAGAATGCATCATACTTGTAGCCTATTAGTGGAAAATGGGGAGATACATGTAGTTCTTGCAGTCCATAATTTTATGATAGACATTAAAGGATTTTCTTTGTAATATAATCAAAAATTTACTAGATTTAAATGTATTACATTTGATATTCAGTTATTGACAGCAAATGTATTGTGTCATGAAATGATTATTCTCCTTAGGTACTTTCACCATTTTCCCAACAACCTGTATGAATTTTAACTTTTGTATCTTTGAATGTCTTTTTTGGGGATGGCTACACATTATATCAGGCACATATTGTGCTTTGTTTAGCTCACCTGTCCATTTGGCCAAGCATGCTTAAGGTATGGTTCTGCAACTATTATCCGTCATTAACAATCGTTTTCATCATCGTAAAAAACACGGATCATTTCTGCGAACCTTGCAGAAAGCATCATGGCATGAAGGCCTTTTAAAATTAGCAACAGTGATGCCATTTCATGGTATGGAGGCCTTTCAAAATTGGTACCAGTGATGCCATTGATGTCAGGAAGATCTTTCAAAATTGGCACCAGTGATGCCATTGATGTCATGAAGGTCTTTCAAAATTGGCACCAGTGATGCCATTTCATCATCAAATATGGCTGATATTACTAAAAATTGAGAAGCCTTTAAAAGACTTGTTCTCAAAATCTGCTTTACAGAATTTTGCCAAATTTTAAAGCAGACTTGCATAGAGGCCTTTCAGATTTAAATGACTGGTGGTCATGCATAGAGGCCTTTCAGATTTAAATGACTGGTGGTCATGCATAGAGGCCTTTCAGATTTAAATGAATGGTGGTCATGCATAGAGGCCTTTCAGATTTAAATGACTGGTGGTCATGCATAGAGGCCTTTCAGATTTAAATGACTGGTGGTCATGCATAGGGGCCTTTCAGATTTAAATGACTGGTGGTCATGCATAGAGGCCTTTCAGATTTAAATGACTGGTGGTCATGCATAGAGGCCTTTCAGATTTAAATGAATGGTGGTCATGCATAGAGGCCTTTCAGATTTAAATGAATGGTGGTCATCTGCTATTAAATATAGCTACTGTAACAGAAATTAAAAAACCTTGAAACTACAACTTTTAGAAAACTGCTTAGCAGAATTTGACCAAATTTGACAGAATGCTTTCTGGAATGAAGGCTTTTGGCTCTTCTGTTTATTACACCCACTGCTATCGTAATAAAAGACAAAACCTAAATGACTAATTAGAAAAACCTTTAAAGTACCTCTTCTCAGAAACCACTGAATACTGATAGATTGGTTTCTATGGGGTTTAACACCATTTTCATCTTGAAATGGTATACATGGCGGCCAGTATATTTGGTGGAGAAAAAACCCAGGAAGAACCACTGACCCACTGGAAGCTACTGGCAAGCTTCCTCATATACTCAACATTGGTTGAGCTGAGACTCAAACTCACACAGAGTCCGATGTGCATGATCTGTAAAGGCAAGAGCTGTAGACCACACAGTCAACCCCATGCCACCCAATGAATAGAAGTGACCTCATTTCTTACAGTACATCCTTACATAGAGCGCTTAGACGTTGCCAAAAATACTGCTGATCATACATCCCATATGGCTACTGTTAATGATGTAAAAGCTATTAAATGTCAGAAAGCTCGATACTAATGCTGTTTTCTTTGTCAACTGCAACTGAATTTGGCTTGTAGGTAGATAAGTCAGCCAGGTGTGTGATTTCAGGCTCGTTTGGGCCTCTTGTTTGGTAATTACCAATATGTATTTAGATGAGACAATAACTTTTAATAATAAATTATTTCTTGTTGTGAGATCCTCAATGATAAGTTGAAAAGTTACGAGTCTGTTGAAATACATGGATATATGCGAAGGGTATATTGGGTTTTAGATTGTCATTAAATTCTAAACACCTCAGTAAACTTGCATTTAATGAATTCATTACCTCATAAACCTGACTCTTTTTGATTCTCTTAGCTGCCATTGTTGGCAGTGAAGAGAAATGTTAATAGCATGTTGTTTCCATTAATTCCCTTGTTCCCCCAAAATCCTAATGAATTACTGAAGAATCAGCATTATTTAATTAAAATGTAATCTTTGTGGGATAATTTCCACTAATAAAAAATCACACAGTAATTTAGTTTAGTACATAACAAAAATCATTTTGTATATTTTGGCTCTTCAGTTAGATATTTGCATTTTAACATATGAAGAGACTATATCCATCATTTACCATATATACTTGCTTATAAGAGGAGTCCAACCGCAAACTGCACAGATCCAGATCTGCCATCTCATAGTGTACCATCAGATTTGGTTTTGTGCAGTTTGTTAGGAGTAATCAGTAGAACAAACAACATAGACCCTGATCTGCAGGCACATTATGGATCTTGGTTGTTTGGAGTTTGACTTAACTTATAGGTAAGTATATATGGTAGTAGTATCCATTTGTGTTATGCTGGTCATCATGTGACTTGCTTACACCTTGCTTGTAAGTCACATGAACCTAATAACCTTGTTGGAGTTCGTAGACCTCGCTAGAATATTTTTTAAGAGAATAATGGGTAATTTATAACCTTGTTATATATGTGATATGGATCAGAATATTATATCAGTAGTGCTTCAGTCAGCAGTGAGGTTTTGTAATTGATGTCATCATATCTGACAAGCATACTGATAAAAGTGAATATTCTGTTACTTGTTAACTTGCATGGATCATAAATTTCTCTAAATGTGTCTCAAATTGTGCTTTGCACAAATTTTTAACATTATAAAATTGACATTCTGCATCTTAGATATCTTGCTAATATAAATGATATCTGCTTGTTGGTTTTTTTTGCATTGATTGCAAAATTTGTGGTGGAAATTTGAAATTCCTAAATTTGGCATTCTGGTTTCTTTCACTAGTTAAAATTAGATGTCATAAATTGGACAACTTTTATCCTTGTGTATATAAAATGCAGTAACTGTGTAACATTTGGATGTGAGTTAATTCAGTTTTTGTGATGAATTTTACCTGACCAACCTGTTTTTTGAGATCTGAGCTGAATGTGTTCAGTTTGAAATATATGTGCTGATATTCTTTTATTTACCTATCTTTTTCTGCAGAATATCCTGGAGTTGATCCTGTGCAATGAAGGGTTCTGGAAACCTGTCACTGAAGAAATGGATACAGATTCTGGTATGTGTTTTTTTTTTTTTCATGCATAATGGAGACCAGGTTCTGGTAGGTAAAAGCATTTGGTTTACATGGGTTTTGTTCATAGTTTCACCATGCCAATCATTCTTACTTAGTGCCTCCTTATACTTCTATCTTCGATCAATACAAGGGTGACTAGACATTTCCTATCATGAGTATTGCATAGTATTCAGTGTTTTTTTCAGAGGATTTGCAATTGTGTGAATCAATCCTGAAAATTGAAATGAATCCACCACCACCCAAGTTGAAAATGAGCAAGTGTGTGAAAATCATGCATGGTCAGTTTCCATGAGTGTAACAAAATCAGTATTATTTATTAATATTAACAAAGCTCAACCTTTTAATGTGCTTGACTTATAGATCAGTAATATTTATTAATATTAACAAAGCTCAACATTTTAATGTGCTTGACTTATAGATCATCTACCTTAATCAAGCATTTATTAAGTCAGTTGTTACAATTTATCAATGAGATGCTTTCATTCATAATAGATGCTTCCCGATAAGGTCACTAGCAGATGATATTCTGCCCATTTTACCTGGACGATGGGCAGCCTGGTAGTTTCTCCTATATGCGATCACCAAAATTTACCATTTTTAACAAGGCACACTGAAGCAAAGTCAACTTATAAATCACAAATATAGATACTAACGGAAAGCTTGATTTGCATTCTGTGTATGTATGTAATTTTTGTAAAAGTATCTTGAGATTCAATGAATTTATTTCAACTTCCAAACACCATATAAAGTAAACATAAATCTGCCAGCTGACCACATATATGATGGCTGATGACATCATTCGGGAACTATGTATTTAATTATTAAAAGCATTCTGTTAACTGCACTCAAGATTGTACAATCATTTACATGTACACACAGTTCTGATTCATACAGTGTATTGTTATATACACCTTTTTTCTCCATTAACTTAACATTGTCAGAATTGTTGTCAGAATCATGCAGTATTTCTTCATACTGCACTGCTTCATACTGCACTGCTTCATACTACACAACAAAGTACAAATCTAAGTGCTATGTAAACCTTCTGGCATGTAAATCCACCATGTTTAGCACCTGCTGATCTAATTACCTATGGCTTATGAGATAGTTCCCAGCTTTGGCCTGGTGTGAGTAGTTTTATCATCTTGCACAATGTGGGAAATGTTCCCACAAGCTGGACTGAAATCCAGGAGATACATAGTAACTTTGAAATCCAGGAAATACATAACTTTGACTAAATCCAGGAAATGCATAGTAACTTTGAAATCAAGAATTACATAGTAACTTTAACTGAAATCCAGAAAATACACAATAACTTTGAAATCCAGGAAATACATAGTGACCTTTAAATCCTGAAAATACATAATAACTTTGACATCCAGGAAATATACAGTAACTTTTGAAATCTAGGAAATACATAGTAACTTAGAGAGTCAACATATCTATACAAATCCAATGATTTGTTTCTGATGATTACTTTCTTATAGTTTCAGTGTCAAGTCTGCAAAAATTATTTTTTGTTTTATTAGAAATGATTTTTTTTATGCAAATGAGCATTGGCAAACTTAAAATAAATGTCAGAAAGCCTATCAATTTCTGGCTCAAACAGTCAAGGCTATTGGCTGAGAGAAGGGAGCAAGGTTAGAGGTTAAGGTTACAGTGACTAAAAGAAGAAAAGTGGTCTTTTTTTTCATAATAGCTTGTTCAGAAGAAGGCTGTTAGTTTGGTGTTAAAGGTCAAGGTCACCATGACTGGAAAAAGAAAAACAGTTTCATCACAAAAAGTCAGTTCTTGACCATATAATGTCACCAGAGTTTTGGATGACTTGTATGTTGGGTAAGAAAGATGCCTGGTCAGAGCTGAAACTAAGCACAGAATAGTGGGAGTTCTCCCTGCATATAAAAATGAGCGAAGTTACTGATTGGAGAAGATGAGGGAGGGGTCACTTTCTTCCTCCTATACTTCCTCTTCATTGCTAATGTTCTATTTATTGTATAATGTTGCTATTAACAGGCCATCAGACTTTGTTGGCATTGGTGCAGCAGCTTGCCCAACATTCTATTGGATCACATGACTTCAGGAGGACACTGCAGCTGTTCCAGCATTCAGATATACCCACAGTATGTTTTTTTTTTTTGCTGACAACTAAAATTTCTAAGATCATAAAATTTTCCTTGACAAATATCATGGAGATAGAAAAAATTACTTTCAAAGTATGAACTTCAATTATTTGCACAACTACATCACAATTTCAACATTAATTGAGCCAGCTAACTGAGAAATGTCATTTGAAACTAGAATTTTATATGATGTGAAAACATTTTAAGAAATGACAATTATTTCATCCAAGATAGAGCAACAAGTGTGAAGATGAAGGACAATGGTCATCTCATTATATTTCTAATTGATAACTTAATAAATTAATAGGTGCAAGTAATTGTAAATTTGGATTGTGGATTTTTTCCTAGGTGTTCTGTCAGATGTACTATCATTCTTTTCCTTAGTTAGCAAATAAATTGATTTGTTGCTTTTTATCCTTGCAGGATAATCTATTATCAGTGTTGCTGACGATTGTAGAAAATTCCCCACTCTTGCCATACCATTCTGTAAGGTTTCCGGTGAAGGTGACTGAGCCCCGGCCAGAAGATGACAACAAAAGGGACCTTCTTGAGAGTGGATCTTTTGACCAGCCCCCTGTCCATCCTTCCAAAGTGGTTCCTTTCTTTAAAGCTATGTCCAGCATGTTGATGATAGGGGCTCCAAAAATACAGGGTAAGGAACCCAACATACAGGGTAAGACTCCCAGACATGTACCAAAACTAGGGTGAAATTATTTTTATAAATAGAATTTCATGGAAAACACTTAGTCCTTGCACCTCTGTATTATGTATGAAGTTTAGCAGCTTGTCAGCACAATCTTGGCTATATAGTGCTAAACTGAAGTTCTAAAAATGTAAACTTTATGGTACAAATTACAAAAATGTGTGGGAAAATAAACTCTAAAATAAGCATGTGGTCCTACAAGATAAAAGTTTAAAATGATATAATTCTTTTAAAGGTATATAAGATAAAAGATAAAAGTATCAGTATAAAATTCTTAAAATATATGGTGAAAATTTGTTATATAAACCAGAAATTGTGACTGTAACATTTAATATGTCTTCATTCCAATGACAGACAAGAGGAAACCACAGCAATAATGAACTTTGACCTGGAACTTGCCATTTGCATTGCTAGTCACATGACTACACAAATTTGGAAGCCTACATCAGAGGTCAAATAGTCATATGATATCAACAATAAACCATTTCCAATGT
Source organism: Megalonaias nervosa (assembly GCA_016617855.1). Classification (NCBI taxonomy): domain Eukaryota; kingdom Metazoa; phylum Mollusca; class Bivalvia; order Unionida; family Unionidae; genus Megalonaias; species Megalonaias nervosa. Next base: position 22,741 of record JAECUM010000533.1, read on the forward strand.
TGGTGTAGGAAAACAAATTTAAATGAAAGTCATGTAATCTTTAACAAAAAATGAAAGAACATTCCAAAATATTTATTCTGAAAACAATGACCAAAAATCTGACACCGTTACAGCAACTGGGAGAAAACTAGATTCACCAAGCATGGAACACATGATACCAACAAAAAATCACTGTCACATGCACAATACTTGATGAATCTGGTTTTCTCTACCTTGCTGTGATACAGACAGGTTTCTGGTCATTGTTTTCAGAATAAGTATGATGAGAATTATTTGTGCATTATATTTATTTACCAACATTACATGACCTTTATTTAAAATTTTTGAATGTTTTGTACAACAACATTGGAAAATGGTTTATTGTTGATATCATGTGACTATTCTGATGTTACAATAATAATTAATATGAGTCATATATTATCAGTTAATAAAAAAGGTAAGAGTTGTTTATCTTACAGTTGACTGCAAAGATTTTTTGGATAAATCCAATAGCATTTTTAGCTTTCTTCACAAGATTACTATTTTCTGACCATTGATGACAGTCACTGTGATTATAAAGCTTCACACTTAACAGGCACTCAATAGTTCTCTGCTTCAGGTTTCCCCTGAATCACTTTTTATTTTGCTAAGAATGGATAATTTTCTTTGCTGTGTCAGCATAAGAATGTTGTATTGACAGAACAACTATGCTTAGCCTGCAAATAACTTCTTGCTTCAGTTTCCTGTTCCTGGGTTTGTAAAGTTGTGACTGCTCTCCAATAGTCCTAGCTAGGTTCACTCCTTGGAGGAAGTTCTTGACTTGGACTTGAGATGAATTCCATAGTCTCATCCTCAAGAACTTTTTTCTTTGGTGCAGATACAAAAATCTGTTGGCAGGTTTCACCGCTGTAAATTTAAAAGAAAAACATTAAGATTGATTTAAACTTGTAAAAAACAATGAAAAGTACATGATGTATATATGCTTTATGAATAATTTATCCCCACTTTAAAATTAAATATCTTGTAAATATGTCATGGATGACATGTAACAAGCTGCAGATGAATGATGATAAAACTGAAGCCATTCTGATTACAACACAAAGACTTTCTCATTCACATCCTTTACCTCAGACAATAAATATCAGCAACACCAACATTAAATTCACACAGTCATTACGAAACCTAGGTGTTACTCTCGACAGTACTCTCTCACTGCACCAGCATGTCATGAACATAGGCAAGGCTGCATATCTTGAGCTGAGACGCATCAGCTCCATTCGCAAGTATCTTACACAGCTTCTCGGATCACCCTTAGAGTACCACGATCAGAGCACGCCTCCCCCCTGCTCTGTACCCTACACTGGCTATCCATACGATCCAGAATTAAACACAAAATTTGTTCTCTGTGCTATGTTTCACTGACAGGCTCCAGTCCAACATACCTATCCAACTTCACCCATGTGTACACACCAGCAAGATACTTACGCTTCTCTTCTGACACTCATATTCTCATTATTCCCATTATGAAAATGAAATCATATGGACAACGTTCTTTTGCATACCAGGGCCCAGCAACATGGAATGAATTGCCCACTGAACTTAGACACAAAGACACAGTGATCTCATTAAAGAATGCTCTTAAAACTCACCTATTTCAACTGCAAGAACAGACTTAAAGACCTAATAATGTTTCCTTACCTTAAATATTTACAGCATGTTTTCTGTTTTCTAATTTTGTGGTGTTTGTTTTTATTTTTGTAATCATATCATTATATATGTTTTTTAAGTGTTGTCAAATGTTGTAAAGCACTTAGAGCTTCTAAAGATTAGGTGCTATGCAAAGTCTTCATTATTATTATTATTATTAATATACTGTTAATTGATATATTTCATCTAGGGATTGAACTTAATTTATGTGCATGAAATACAAAAGATGCATACCTTTAAAATACACAATGCAAACTCAGGACCTTTGCTACTAACCTGCACCCACTTAAAACTCTAATATCCATGCACTGTTGAATTTGTAATATATTTTTAGCCTGTGGTTTCTAAGCATTGGGAGAAAGCATGCATTTGACATTATGCCTTGAATTGAACAAGAAATGCAAAAGCTGCCCATAAATATTCCTCTTAAAACACTGTAAACAGAAACAACTAAACATGAAAAAATATAAAAAAAACTGACTCTAGTGTATCTGCAGAAATAATTTATTACTGTCAGTCTCCATCTTATCTCCCATCCTTCAATAGTTGCCTGATTTTCATCAAAGGCTCAGAAGAAATCATGACAATCTTTTATTCCTTTACTACTTATAACCTCAAAAGACATCCCACTTTTGGCTTTAAACTCCCAATATTCCATCCATAAGGAAATCAATTAACAGTTTGTTGTGGACAACACATGTTGGCTGTTCTTGAACAGTTGACTTGCCATGCATCATCACACCATTTGTTGCAATGGTGGAACATTTCCAGTCCTCATTAGACTGGTGCTGGCTGTTTTCTCTGAGGTATTTATAAAACATGTAGAAATACCATCTTTTGGTTATTTAGTTATTTTTTTTAATCTTTTGATTTTCAAAAGCAGTAGATTTTATGTATAAAATGGTATTTGCAATAGATGGCCTTTGAAACAGTATTTTAGTCCTACTGCCAGTAGAACCACATGTACCAGTACATTTCAGTTCTTAGCAGGGCCAATATGTATGCCATGAACATATTCTTGTCCAGCAATTGCATTAATGCAGCATTTTAGGTGGAAACAATTCATCTGATGTAAATTTCAAATGCTTGTAAAATAAATTAAGTCATTGTTTTTTTCTGACAGTTTTTGCATTAGAACAGCTTGGGTAGAATTAAGGCAGCTAGATTGTAATATGTTGTATTGTAAGGATATCTTTTATGTGTAGTCAGTTTGGTTCATGTTATAATCCAGTTGTTCCACTTTTTCTAAAAATCCACCATGTATAGAAAAGTTTTAGTACCACAGTGTTTTTTCTAAAAGGTGTGATAAAATGTCATAAGAAATTGGAAATGTTTTGTACACATTAACCAAGATTTTTAAGTTCTTGGTTATCTCTATCCAAATTTCATATTGTCAAAATGTACTCCCTGTAAGCATCAGATGATTTCAATTCCAAAAACTGTCAAGTTTGATCTCATACACATGTATACTCGTACTTTTTACTGTTGTTCTGCGCCTGGAGGACACACTATGCTATGTGTGCTACATGTATACTGGTCATACAGTTCAACAATATGAGTTGGATCAAAGGAAAGTAGTTAATGGTCATAAAAGAGTAATTTGGAACACAAGTTATCTTGTAGTTAATAATCAGTTCTCAAACTGTTTTACTGCACAAAAATATTGTGTAAACTTGTATTCATAACTGTATGTTTTAATTATCCCTAAATTATTTGAAAATGATCCCTGAAATGTAAATACAACAAATCCCATGCAGCATATCATCTACCATACTGTGGCATAAAGGAATGTGACTTCAAATACAAGGTCGATTATCTGTTAAGAAAAGTAGACTAAACCTGCATAGACAGAGGGTACTATTTAGTAAAATAAATATAGATCACAAAGAAAGCTTCTGAAATAAAATGAAAAAATCCAATTTCTGGGCTAGGTATGCATACCAATATTAATGACAAATGAGACTTTTATTGGTTTGCATCAGCATATAAAAATTATTCATAAAACCTGAACAAAACTGGTTTTCATTGGACTCAAAATGTTTATTTTTGCCAGTAACTCTAAGTAAAAACATTTTAAATATGAAATATAAATGCTGATTTTTCTTTGAGTGCACAAACTGTTTATATATTTTTATGCAAAATATGTGGGTCAGTAACAATATAATATGTATATTTACAGATACTGTTGAGGCAAAGAAGAAACTTCACTATCAAGAAGTGTGGGGGATATCTGCCATTCAAACCTCACTCCGTAGCTCCCTCACATGGCCACCATTCCAGAAGGGCTTCAGTGTTGCCATGTGGTGTCAGCTTGTGGATGATGGTGTCAGTAGCAATACAGTAAAATTTACAGGTCAAGATTATCTCTCCTGTGTGGATAGAAAATTCTGTTTAGATGAAATGGATGAAGAGGAATATAGTTGGTTTAAGTCTTCCCAAGTCTGTTGTAAACTCTTAAATCACAGTTTCTTTGCTCACCAGACAGAGTTATCCCAGATTTTACATTCATCTAGAAAAAAACTAATCCTAGGAGTTAACGTCTATCCTTTGTAATGTCGGTCATTTGATGTCATAGTCATTACGTTGGAATGCGCAATCATACACAGACTTCTCAATTCTAGAAACTTGTTCCCAGAAATAATGGGTGTTTTAGGTAATAACTGAATCTTCCCAATGGATGTGGGTAGCAGACGGAATTCCTACACTCGGGGAATAAGATTTGTGCCAGGGACTTGGCAAGAATCCCAGGGACATCTTACTCAGTAAAGCAGGATGATCCTACTATAATCAGCCACATTTGGAAGATTATGTCAATTCATGTTTTCGTAATATGAAAATGCCAGTAATATAATATTTTGAAGACGTGTGTGAGAAACTTATAAATACATTCCCATAGATAGTGAGTTGTCCATTACAACAGTAGCTACTATATTTACTCATTTATAAGTTGAGTCAAACTGCAGACAACAAAGGTTGTGATCCTCCATAACATAATGCACCTGCAGGTCAAGGCTTGTATTATTTGTTCTACTGAGCACTCCTAGCAGACTAGACAGATCCAGATCTGCCAGCATATTACGTGACATTAGATCTGGGTCTGTGCACTTTGCAGTTGGACTTGACTTATAAGCAACTATATACAGTAACAAACACATAAGATTTATGGGTTTCTTTTGATGAATATTCAAGTTAATACCTGTAGATAAATGCATCAACAGGCAATATCTACAGGCTGAATTCACAGTAAATCATTACCTTAGTGTATGGTTAACATTTTTATTACATTTATGGTTTTCATTGAGAATTTTTTGAATGTATGGTTTTCACACCTACAGGAGTTTATTACTTGATTGACTTAATAGATGCCACTCTGCTGAGATAAACTCCTGCAGTTGAAAGCTGTTACTTGTGGGGGCGGTTTAAGTGGAGCAGTTGCGTAATGTGTAGTGCCCTAGGGGGTAGAGGATTCATTAAATATAAGGGAAATTGAATTAAATAAAATAGGCCTTGCAAAATTTATGTGCAATTTTCCCACATTACATCAAATTTTTTTCAGCACAGTATTTTAGAAATCAGCTTGGATCACACAGTGGCTTTTCCTAAAATAGATCCTGGATCTCCAGGTCAAGAGTTTGGGTCCATAGTCCACAACTGAAAATTCCATGCATGAACATGTGCACAGGCATTGTGCCAAAATGCACATTTAAACTAAACAATCAAATCCCAGTGACTCTGCCATAAAGCAGAGGGTATTATGTTATGATCTTGTCCACCCATCAGTTACCAATTTCCTTTCCAGACACTAACTTGAGATGTCAACCATCTACAGTTAGCAAACTTTGTAAATGGATTGCATGTGGGGTGAGAAAGAACCTTATTGATTTCAGAGTCAAAAGGTCAAAGATCAAGGTCACTGACTGAAAAATTGTTTCTGCACAATAACTCAAGTTTGCCACAATCAGTAGTTACAAAACTTTGTAGATAGTTTGTATTGGGAGTAATTATGAACCCTATTGATTAAGAGATCAACAGGTCAAAGAGCTAGGTTACTGTGACTGAAAGAGAGAAAATGGTTGCACACCAAAGTTTGATTTCTCTATTTACAGTTAGCAAATTTTATGTACAGTTTGCACTTTGGGTATAAAAGAACCTTATTGATTTTGGGGTCAGAGTATCAAAGGTCAAGGTTTCTGCACAAAAAGTTCAGTTCTGGACCATGAACTGTCATGACAAGTATGTGGTAGATTGGCACATTGGGTAAGAAAGAAGCCTGTTGATTTTTGGGTTGAATGGTCAAAAGAAGAAGTATGGTGTTTGCATAATAACTTCCAGACCATGTACCTTGACCAGTATTTGTGGAGGGTTTGCAATTCAGGTATAGAATAGGTCTATTGATTTTTGGGACCAAAATGTGTCAGGGTCATTGTAGAAAAATAGTTTCAGCAGAATAACTTTCATTTTAGCTTTATCTGTGACTAAACTTTGTTGATAAATTGCATTCATGGTAAATAGGAAACCTGTTGTTGGGTATACAGGTCATAGGTCAAGTTCATGGTTAAGTCAAATAAGAACATAATGGTTTCTTCACTGTAATGTTTGTTCAGAATTGCATGCCTTCATGATAGGTCCATGTCATTGAGCCCATTTAGTCAATAATCTTTAACATTAACCATGCCCACGTAGTGGACAATGTGCCATTCATGTTACTCTTGTTTTAACATTACAGATACTTTTGTCACACCTCAGCACACAGTGACCAGTAGTAGGCATGGTATCTCTCTTGATAATTGCCTCCATCTTGTATCTGTTGGGACCAGAGAAAAAATGTTTGAAGTATGGGCCAAACCAGAAGATGGATCTCTCATATTCAGGTATTTCCTCCTATTTTGATTCTGTTATTTCATGTACTGTGAATTTGTTTCTTTTTGTGGGTATCAATTTTCATGGTTCTGACAAAATGGAAAGATATTTGTGTTGGTACATAAATTTCTATGAATAGGGGGATTTCCCCATTGCTTCCATAAAATAATCATTGTTCGTTGGTTCCCTACAGTCAAGTTTTTAGCATACTGGAGAGCTTATGCTTTGAGCTGGCATCTGTTGTCAGTGAGCAGTTGTTTGGTGTCACTACTCTTAATAAACTACTTGGAGGAAAGTCATGAAACTTGGCGTACTGATTCATTCTGATGTCTGTTTGGTTCTGACTGAAAGTAGTTGCTCATAGATCCATTATAGTGGCCAGTTTTTAAAACAAATCATGTTTTTTTTCCATGCATAGTCATATTAACATGGTATTTGTACTAAAAGATTTTTTATGACCAGCATTAATGAAAATGGTGCCAGTCTGTTATCCAACATTGCCACCATGGCTGCCATCTGGGAACTCTTGTTATTGATACTATTCCTGCACAAATGTTCAGCTCAGCATGGTGTTTTCACTAAAAGACTTTTTGTGGGATATATAGATGGTCAGAAATAAAACTGGTATTGAGCTGATTTCCAGGATTCGTCATAGCAGCCATCTGGATAGTCTTTCTATTACTATTTCTCCTGAATAGATGCTAATATCAACAGACATCTTATGATATTGATATGGGTCATGAATGTGGATATGGCTCTCAATGTGGTCACCACTGCAGTTTATTGTGAAAATCTTTTGATGACTAGTTCTGAGTAGGCACTCATAACCACATAATCTTTTGCATAAAACACTTCTTGTATGGTGTAGTTGGTCCTGTGTTAAAGTCATGATGATCTGACTTTCAAAAATGTCTGCATTAGTTGCCATCTTGAAAGTCTTCATGGTTGTATTGATGGACCTTTCATTATTGCAGTATGTTGCAGATCTTGAATGACATTGGTGCTCATCTGACTTCCAGCATGGCAAATGTGGTGGCCATCTAAAAATATCTTGTTATCACCACTTTTCTTGAAAGAACAGTGGTGGTATCTAATATGGGATTTTCACTAAAACACATTTTGCAGTATGTTACTGGTTCTGAATAAAATTATGCTGCTCTGACCAATAACATGTTTTGATATTGTGAACAAATTTTACTTTGTATTTCATTGGTTTGCAATAAACAAGTTGATAGCGGCAACTGCTATGGTAACCTAAGTGGTTAGAGCATCTACCTCAGATGCAGGAGGTCACAGGTTTGAACCCCGGCCAAATCATACCAAAAACATATAAAAATGTAACTAGCAGCTACCTTGCATGGCACTCATCATTAAGAGGCTAGTGTCAGGACTGGTTGGTCTAGTGTCAGGATAATGTAAATGTGGTGGGACAGACATGTGGCATGATGTCCCAGTGCTAGACATTAGTATAAACTGCCACATCATGATGATATGACTAAAATTGTTACAGCTACATTAAAAATCTAACCACACAAACACACAGGTTGAGCACACTGATATTGATTTTAGGGTCAAAGGTCTTGACTTGGTTTTTTGTCTGTCATGGCCTGTGAGCATGGTATCACAGACATGCGTGAACATATTTTATCAACCCAATTTGGTGGACATACCATAGTTATTTTAATATATGTCCCATGGGCAGTGCAAGTTTCAAAGGGGGGAATGTGTTGATTTCGTTGTGTCTGAGTTGAATTCTTTTTAATACTATACATCACTGTTTGAAGACTTCTAAATTAAGCTGTTTTGATTTTTCTAACTCATTGGATTACACATGTGCTGTTTTTGGACATAATGGATATGTACTGATCTATAAGCCTTTGTAAGGTAGGAATTTATTTTCTTTGGGGGAAAATGGAAGGTGTTTATCAGAAGGTGGCTTCTCTTAGAATAACTATGGTATTTTAAGAATACTTTGATTGATAACTGCAGTCACTTGGTTTAATAATTTATTTTGCTGGAGTTTCTAAAACAACATATCTTAGATGGTTTCAATACTCCACAATTAAATATGATAAAAGGTGGGATGAAAATGACATTTTGTGAATTCCTACAAATTCTTTTCCATCAGTAGAACATCATTTCTTTAAGAGTGTCTTGCTAGCAACTTTGAATAACAGTGAATTTACACTATTTGATGGCTTTTGCTGCTGTTTATTTATATAAATCATTGCAACCTGCTGCAAAATTTCTAAAAAGTATTGGAATAAATTGCAAGTTAAGGATTTGAAACATTGTTAAAGCAGATTGTCCAATATGGGAATATTTTTTTGAGTATACAGTTTCCCAGCAGACAGGGAACTGCGAAAGTTGACCTTTTAGGACACTTGGTTGCTTAACAACTTTATAATTATAATATGGGTGTTTTAAGACTGTTGCTTTCTAACAGCAGTGACCTAAAGGCACATTGACTGTGGTTGTGTTCTATATTCATTCTGGTGAGTTGTTTTTAGGTTAAAAACTTTCTCTTAATGAGTTTTACATTATATAAAATCAAGATTTTAAAAAATATTAGTTTTCTCAAGGTATTTGTTTGACAGAGGAAGCCATTTAAGTGTAGAAAAACAGTGTGTGATTCATTGCTATTGTGAACATTTTATTAGCAGAACTTTGGACTCTTATGATTAAATGAACTGTATTTTGTCTGTGTATATTTTTTCTGCTAGACTGACAAGTGAGACAGCTGGGGTTGAATTGGTTGTACAGGAAACAGCTCGTAAGAATGTTCTACCCCTGGGTGACTGGCATCATGTTGTTATCAGTTATGTGGAAGGTTTAGATGGTAGCACTTTGACAGGACAGGTAAAACTTAGCTGGAATCCACCAGCACATCAATCATGTAGATTGCATAGTTTGCACTATGTGTTGTCTGGTTATTTGCTATAGAAGATTTGCTGATGGGGAAATCCTCTGAAGCAGAGAACCAGTCTAAAAGCTCAGAAGAAAACATGCAGCAGCTAGCGGCAGACAATATGAAATTAGGTATAAATTTTTCAAACAATATATTAGAAACCTAATGTGGTTGTTGCTGCTGGCAAAATTATTTTAAACTACACTACTTTGTTTCATCCTGTTTTAAATGAATATTACTAGTAAATGTAGAATTTCTTGGATGAAGGGACTGATGCCATTTCCCATGAATCTGTTACTGCTTTGACTTGTTTCTGGTAAGTACAATAATACAAGCAGCCTTACAAATACCTTCCATGTTGTTCATTTTCATAAGATTGAACAATCCTTGGAAGTTTTTTCTTCAAAGATTTTACCTCATTTAAGTGCTTTCGGATGCTTCTGCCTGATTCGCATGGAATCGTGTTTTGATGCCTCTACACCATTCTCATGAAAGTGCCTTCGATGCCTGCTGTAAACATTGGCCATTTTGAGCTGGTTTTCTTAAAGCCACCTTTGGGGGAAACACCCTATTAGATACTTCATTCATTGAATGTGAATGACCATTACATCAGATCAAGTGGTCGCTGTTTGAACTCTAGTCGTCATCTATTTAAAGTTACTGGGTCATATTCTCCTCTCACCAATATGGAGGCCGTGGATTTCATCCAGTTTTTTCATGAGTTTGCATGATTAGAATCACCACTATGAAAGCTTCCATAACTTGGGTAAAGGCTAAAACTAGAAAAAAATTATCTTTTCTTCTCAGAAAACTTGTTTTCAAAATCTGCTTAACAAAATTTACCAAAGTTTGACACAAATCATCCAGGCAGAAAGGGCTTTCAAGTTTGTATAATTGAGGCTAATTTGTCATCAGATACGGCCATAATTGCTCAAAATAGAAAAGCCTTTAAAAGACTACTTCAAGACAAAATTCAACCAAATCTGAGTGACAGCATCCAGACAAAAGAGGCTTTTTGGTTTTGTGCAAATTATGGTAGTCTTCCGTGAAATATTCCCACTTTAGTTGAAAATAGAAAAAGTAGACAATGCCTCTGAAAAACCTCAACCGAATTTGACAAGTATTGATATAAAGCATCTGAACATTTAGGCTGTACAGTATTGGACAAAGGATGCTGTTGTTCTACCAAACATAGCTGTAGACGCAAAATGTAGATACGCCATAAGACAGCAAACATCCTGTTGACTCAGATTTCTTGATCAACACATCTTTCCTTTGGCTAATTGGCAGATGTCAGTCCTCATGGTCTGCTTGTTTTGTACAGTATTATCCATATGCTAGGTACCAGTAAGTTCCAGTCTTAGTTGTAAAATGGTGGAATAATTTTGGGTAGGTTTTGGTTAGTGTATGTAAAATGATATAACTCATATTGACAGCATTGCTATTTTTTTTTTTTACAGATTTTTCCAGTACAAAAGAGTTCTTTTTGATCCCATAATGATTTGCTGAGACCAGAATGGTAGATGAAATCCTAAGTGTAGATCCCTCAGCAGTATTTTAGGTTCTTTTGTTTAAGTATTGGAGGTTTCAGGTGTCAGTTTTAATATTAAAATCTGAAAGTTTAAATTCCTTCCAGAGTTTTCTTGCAATCATTTGACCATTGTAAATTGTGTTTAATTGTTATCATTACATGATCAATCACCATTGCAGCTGATTTTCTGAAAAAGTCTAAACAAAAAAAAAAGAGTTTTCTTGCATAGTTGATATCCACAGATGTCTGAAAAAGTTGAACAGGTATACTGTATATGATTATGCATGCACAATGACCAGACCTTCACTGATTTCCATCATTGCCTATACTTTTCTTTTTGCACAGATGACTGTATACCAAATAAAAAATGTATACAGTTATAACAGATTTTAATTGGCAGATGAGATTGAGGCATTTGACAACAGGTCATGACATGAACTTGAACACCTTACACCTGCTGGAACTGACCCAAATATACCACTCACTCGATAACTTGCGCCCTGATAACTCGCGAACCCGCTTATAACGTGGGGTCAGGCGTGGATCCCAATTTTTAAACCAGAAAATACCAAAAAATTGATCCCTATTGGTTGAACTTGAAGAAAATCGCGATCGAAATTGGTAACGGAAACTTGATATACCGCTCGTTTTATCGTCGAAAACGGTAGATGGAACCTGGAAATTTGATCAACATTATGAAATAATGACTTTTAATAAGAAGACATGTAATTTGCTACATTTTCTTTTCAAATGACATTCTTATTAAACCGCAATTAACAATATTCAAGGACATTTCGATCAATGAAAATGTCACTTACGCCAAGTGGAGGCAGTACTTTAATAAATAAATACCAATTAAATAAAATTTTTTATCAATTGAAATTTGTGTTCTAGTTCTGTCTTTTAGTTCCTTTTAAGTGTAATCATCATAAATGCAATGTGTCCTCTTGTAATTAAACGTAAAATGTGTCAATCTACTGTAACAGCTATGTCCACGAGCGTTTCGCTGAGAACCTAATTAAGTGCCCACTGTGTTTTGATATCGGACTAGTGTTGCACTAAATAAAAAGAGGGCCTCCTTTTCTATTATCACGGTAATTACATCTTCTGAATCAAATAAAGCAGGTGGAATTGAAAAAATATCAAAAGGCAAACAAATCCTACATGCTTAAGAACCAGCGGCACCGGTCGTATGTCGGGTAACTCATTTCAATTGATCAATCGAACACTGTGATACATTTTATTGTGTACATACCTAATTAAACTACCTTAAAAATTACCTACTCGATCGTAAATGTGATTAAAGATAGCAAGGCAGCCAAGTGAAATGAGTACTTCGAAAAATAATGAGCTTTGTTTCACAGATACGGACCGTTGTGGGAAAAATGAGTTTCAGAGAATTCTTGAATTCGCACGTAGAGATATCCTCAAGCATGATAAGAAGTTTCACTATTACTTTTGCACTTAAATCACGGCATGAATATTTTACTAATTGAAAAATACATAAATTGAGTTTCGATGTAGACAATTGTCTGACGAAATAAATGTTACGTGTTTTGATAAAAAGGAATATTGTTTGGTAGTGTATCAACAGTTAGTCTGGTTCCCTGCTCCGTACACTCCTAGTTTTGTAAAATACTATTACACAACACTCCAGAACCAGACTAATCAACAAAACAAAAAGCCGTGACGTAATACACAAATGTTCCGTGTTTGTTTGTTGAAACCAGTTGCAATCATGTTATCAATCTTTTAGATGTTGGACATTTTGAAAATAAATGTGATATATAGATAATAACGAACAACTTCAGCAGAAAAAGTGCTTTATTGATGATTTTTCTCGACTCGATTATAAAATGAGGATTCAGCCATTAAACAGCCCAGTTCCCCCTCCCCTCAACCCCAACCACACAGTTTTCTGGATGTCTAGCGGGTTTTTTGGAGGTCCCTCAGTAACTTATGCCCTCGCTTATAGTGCAGTCTTTGTTTTTGGGCCCCGATGTGCGCGAGTTATCGAGGGGAGGTGTATATAAGAATATTTGTCTCACTTTCTATTTGCAGACAACAGTTGTTTTAGATGGTTGGCAGAGTCACTCTTTCACCTTGGATCATTCCTTCTCAGCCATCAAGTCTCGTAATAAGTCAGGACTCCAGCCTCCTCAGATCTGCCTTGGTCATGTCATTGAGGATCCCAGGAACTCAGCATTAGGAACTTTGTCTCTTGGTTCAGTGATGCTTTTCAAAGGTGGGCTTATTTTCAGGACTAGGAATATAGTCTTACCATATACATCTGTTCTGCATATTCATTTGTCCCATACATCCATTTGTATTGTTTGTCCCTCTGTTTTGAATTCATTTCCACTCAGTAACCTGATGGATTGATACTAGATTTTAATGTGGGGATTTATATTAAGAAAAATTAGGTCTGACTTGGGTTTTAATTTTCAACATTTTGTGACAAATTTAATGGAGTTATGGCCATTGTTCAACTAGACTTTTGCCCTTATATATTAAACTGAGCTTTCTTTAATTTGTGGGAATATCTACTCTACATGGATACATCATTATTATTAAAAATAATATGCTGGAGAGAAATTTTGCTAAAATTGTGGAGAATTTTCCTTATTTCAGATGTCACTATTTATCTTCTGCAATTGATATTTTTAAAAGCTGATTAAAAGAGGTATAGAAAAGAATTTAAAGACTAAAGAATATAAAATCTTTAATGTGATGTAGCAGCTTTAAGATTTTATATATGATCAGAAACTTCCCAGATGAGATATAATGCAGCGTTTTTGTAATTGAACTCACCCATTTTTCTTTTCACATGATGTTCACAAATTTGTTTGATTTGCAAGACGTTGTAATGTACTGAACCCTTTTTGCAGTTCTCTCTTTAGTGTTATTACTGTCATTAAACCAGACATACAGATTATCCAATTTTGCAGACTCCAAATTTTCAAAATTTGTAATAATTTTGAATAGTACATACAATTTCTGGACAACAGTTGTTTTTTAAAGCTGAAGAAAATAAATCAAGATGGAACGTCAGCTAAGGAATGTTTTACTTGTGCTCAGAATGTATATGTGACAAATTAGACATCTTGGTTACTGTCATTTATCAAATGGATTAACAGAAGGTGTAGTCAATAGGCAGCAAATAAAAACAGCTGACATTCTCCAGAGCTTGTGATAACAAAACAAGTTGCAAGCTTGTTAGAAGTGATGATAAAGGGAAAAAAAATTCTCCAGAGCTTGTGATAACAAAACAAGTTGCAAGCTTGTTAGAAGTGATGATAAAGGGAAAAAAAATTCTTACTATGACAGTGGGTCAAATTGATTAATTAAGCACATTCATTATTGTAAATTAATAGTCATCAGCATTACATTAAGTCAACATATGAATGCAGATTTATTTTATTTGAACCACTGGAGAGGGTACTAAGGGAGACAAAGCAGTCATGAACATCAAATCAGAAACAATTTGAGTTCTTGAACCGGTCTAAGTAATTTGGTTTATTTGCATATTTAGAGCAGAAATCACCATATTTAGAGTTGTAATGTCAGGGTTAGTTCAGACATTTTTGAAAAAGAGAAATTGAAATATTTTTCAGATTTTCAGAGGTAACATAATATGGATACTATAGACATATGACATTGCTGTTGTCAAAGACAATAGTAACATCACAAAACAATCTCAATATGAAAACTCACTCCAGTCAGCAGTTTGCATATTTTATTATTATCTGGATCATGGTCAAATTTCTAACAATGACTGGGACTTGTTGGGCTTTAATCAGTTGATTTGTTTAAACTTTATATATCAGAGAGATTAAGCAACACAATAATAATCTGCCATAATTCATGAATTTACTTAGAGTTTACCAAAATTAGATGTCATTTAGGGCCATTCAGTGGTGGGTTCTGGTCACTGTTCATACTTATCACCATTGGTAGTACATGTACATGTTGAGCAGACAGATATAGTTTTGCAAATAGAAAGAAAAGAAAGATAAACAAACACTAGAATTCCAACCAGAATTCTTATTTGTATAAGAAATCACTTACACATCATCAAGAAAGTGTGTGTTTTGGCAAGCAAGAACCTACTGCAAGGTAGTTTACCCACCTACACCACTTTTAACCAGCATCTAACTTGTGGGGAACATTGACAGACAATCCTGAAAATACATGTTAATTTTATGGATATGACAGTTTGGAAATATTATGATTTTCATGAGCACATAATTTATTTAAATAGAGAGAAAAGTAATTATTTTTGAATGTCCAGAAGCTTAGGGTAATGACAGTACTAAAATTTAATGCTGATTTCAGTTTTTGCAGAGAAGGAATATAAACCTTGGAAGAAACAAGTCTGCCAAATATTTTCATAATTTCTTCCATTGATTTAATTAAAGATACATCATAATTATTTGATAATAATTCCTGTGTGTTAATCATAATTCATCAATTAAAATTCCTGCATGTATTACAGAAGCCATGCCACAATCATGTTATATCTGAATTTGTGTCATAACGAAGGATGTTATAGTTGGGTTTCATTGTATTTGATAATAATTGGTAGTGTTAATCAAGATCCATCAATTTACATTGTTGTATTTATTACAGGTGCCATTGAAAGCAAGGACTTGTGTTTCCATTTGTATGCTCTTGGTCCCAGTTGCCAATCTATCAGCAAATGTGATAGAGCAGAAGACATTTTTACCTATGCTCCACTTTTGAAGAAAAATGTAGTGCTGCAAGCAAAGATACAGTATGACATCCTTGTGGGTCTTAAGAAAGTGAGCTTAGACGAACTGAGGGTAAGTAATTCTGAATATGCAGTATATTTACCAAGGACTTTTCTGGTCCACTGCTTTGATAAGGGATTTTGAGCATTAGCTGTGGTATATGGAGTCCAGTCCCATGTAACAGTCATACAAAGTGTCATGCCAAAATACAGTTTTTGACTCCCAAACCCATGACATGTTTGTTTTTTGTAAAACATGACTGCCAGCAAATCTTATGAAGAAGGAGAGAGAGAGAGATAGAGAGAGAAAGAGCAGACATGCCTACCATCCTGCATTTTGCGTATTAGTCCTGCACAATGCCCAAATTTTCCTTTGCATCCCGCAAATATGCATTTAGTGTTGAAAATCCTCAAAAGTGGGGATAAAAAATCTGCATGTCATAAAATATGCTATCACCAACCAGAACAGGAATTATCAAATCTGTGCATGTGCAGTGGTTTAAAATAGCCATTGCAAACACGTGCACCCTGAGGCGGTTCTAATACAAATATCTACATTCACAGATTCTTTTACATTCTGTTTACAGTGAGTTGTTTTTTGATTCTGGACAAAAAATTCATGGCTTCTAAAGCCCAATTGGATATCGATGAAAGTGATTTAAAACTTACATAAAAAAAACGCTCAATGTTTTCGTAAAGAATACACTGATGAATATGAATTCTATAAGCCAGGAAAAAATGCAGACACAAATGCTTTCTGCAACATCTGTAATTGTGAATTTTCAGTAAAGTCTGGAGGAATGTTCGATATACGCTGACACGTTTCAGGAGAAAGGCATTCCGACCTTGAAAAAGAAGTTAAACGCTCTAAGAAAATTGTTGGATTTAATTTTATTATAGGCTGGATCAAGTGCAACTTCATCTTCTGTGCCTAAGTCTGATGTAATTAGAGCTGAAGTTATGTTAGTAGATATCATTACTGAACCCAATCTGCCTATGAGCGCACTTGATACATTTTCAAAGGCTTTTAAAATTATGTTTAGTGACTCTGACATTGCTAACAATTTCAGTGTGGTAGAACAAAAGGAACTGCTATTGTTAAAGAAATAGCGGCCACTACTACATTAAAATTAGCTGAAAGAATGCGGAATTGCCCGTTCAGTTTCTGCAGATGGAAGCAATGATCAAGGAAACTTCAAGATCTTTCCTGGACTTGAATTTTGTATATTTGTATATATTGTGAATAGGTGGGTACTGGGTTTTATACAAAAATATTTATTATAAATATGCATTACTGGTATGTAATAATGTTTTGAGAGAATTTATTATGTTTATTCATGCTAACATACTTATGTTCCTCATTTTCATGTTCTGTCCCTCATTTTTGGTGGTGGCATCCCTCAAAAACGTTTTCTGGGGTAGGCATGTCTGAAAGAGAGAGAGAGAGAGATTTCTTGACACTATGATATATTCCCATAACGTATAGCCTATATAAATAGTGAACAGTCATGCCTAACACTCTTGAAAAAATATCAGCATGGGACTATTTATATAGCTAATTGCCATGGATTCAGCTAAAAGGTAAAGGCAATCAGAGATAAACAGCCACTATTGTACAAATTACCTATTTTGACAGACAATTGCACCAAGGGTTATTTTGTGTTGAAAGTCTTTCCAGCACAGTGGTTGGAGACCCTGTTTGACTAATTTGCATAGGTAAAGTACATGAAGTGGAACAACCCAGTTCATTTGAAGTTAGGTAAATCAGAGAGATAGATGTTGAAGTTATTACACTTTGTTGCCTTTATTGAGAATGTTTAAGCCATCTGTATGAAAGATTATAGGCTGGTTCATGATCAGCAACAATGTTTTTTTGAAGTCGGATTTTACTCCTTATATAAAATGTAAAGTATGATTATTTCTGTAGTTGGAATAGGGTGGAAGTATGGTTCATTTTTTAATATCCAGTCATTTACTATAGGTGTTTATGAGTAGACAATGTACTCTCAATTGTACGACATTGCTTTTGTGGGTCATATGCACTAACCCCTCATTGGGATCACAAAGCTCAAACACCTCCCAGCACTGTCGGAAAGGTTGGCAGGTATGACAACTAGTTCACAAAATTTTCCCATCACCCATAATTCTTCTTGTATGTTCTTACCTCTCATTTCCAGGTACTCTTTTAAACAGCTAAAATTTATCATAAATTTTGATCACTGATTGAGAGTTTTTGATTACTGATATAGAGTTTGTGATTACTGTTTGAGTTTTTGATTAGTGATTGAGAATTTATGATTACTGAGTTAGAGTTTGTCATTACTGATAGAGAGTTTGTGATTACTGATTGAGAGTTTGTGATTACTGTTTGAGAGGTTGCCATGTACTTCACTGAGTAATTCAGTTTTCTTGCATATAATGCATACTCAACTTTGAAAATTGTAGATTCATATTTGCCACCTTATATTAGAGTCAACTCTGTTTTATGATGATGTCAAGCAACATTGTAGACCCTGATTTGCCAGCATCTTATTTGGTAGCAGGTTTGGGTCTGTAGTATGTAAAGTTGGATGCATATTGTGCAAATATAGTATTCACAGATTGACAGACCTGCCAACCTGTATGATTTGACCCTATATCTTATGAAAATGACCCTTACAATACTTTCTGCGGAATAAAATCAAAAGTTACAGAAATAGATTGTTGCTGTAAAATCTTGATACTGGCTTGTCTGTGGTTTGGATCCAGGTTTCATATTAGGTTCAGGGAACCAGACTAACTTTACAGGAAGATGTCAGATGCTTTAAACTGTGCATATTTTTTCAGGCAAAATGGCTGCATGGTCAAGCTGTTTATAATAAAGAATTTTCAAATAATGGCATCCAGCATTTGTTACATGTTCATTTTGGAAGGAAATGTGTCTCTTAAAAATGTGTTTATAGTCAGTACAAAAGAATATAAATGAATATTCAGATTCTTGGAGAAAAATATGTGAATGGTAACAGTTACATTTATTGGACATGTGTTTATTTGAGTATATCTCAGGGCAGAGATGTGATCACTATTATCTTGCGAAATTGTGGAAAAAGAATTGTGACAAGTTGAGAGTTAGCAAGAAGTCATTGAACTACATAGCATTTGGAACTACAGTTTATATAACTATACTGGAGGTCTTTAATATCAAAGTATACTTGACAAACCTTTTAGTTGAACAAAATATATATCATCACTGCATTAGTCTCAAATAGAACATTTGAACTTTTTAAAAGCATTCCAACTTTACAAAAGTAGTACATGATATTTTGTTACACCTTACTGAAAACTGGTTAAACTTACAGAAAAAAAGTGCCTTGTGTTAGGGTTGGCAGATCTGGATTCAAGGTTTCAGAGTATATACTTTTCTTTGTAAATCATTATCAGTAATTCAGGTTACTAATTTTATGGAGAAAATACTTCTCTCACAGTAAGTTGGAACAGTATTGTGCTGTTGCATATACGCTATGCTTGGACTATTCTTAAAAAGTTATAAACGGGGATTGATAATTATTGTATGACAACATATGTTTGATTGTGTTATCATTGCCATGTGTCAAATCTTTATCATCAACACAACTATTTAATTAAGGAATTTGAATATTATTATTAGACATTACAGATTGCCACATAAAAATCTAAAAAATTCATTTTTTATATAAAAATTTTACTTGGGTAGCATATGCATGTATTGGGATAGTATGCATGCTTGTATGTATAGTGCTTACCAGCACATAAGTACAATCGTGGCTATATAGTACTAAGTAAGTTTTGGTATCCCAAAAAGCACACAAAGCAAAGACAAAGCCAGAAATTGGTTAGTCCTTAAAACACACAATCCAATTTCTGATATAAACCACACTTTATTAAATAGTTTAAACACCTTCTCAGCTGGAATGTTCTCACATGATGCACCTGGGGCAAAAAGATTGCCTCCATGAATCACCTGTTATGACATGAGGGAGGGCACTTTTTAGGCCTGTTATTCATCATTAAACCTGCACAGGAACACTGAGGTATTTTCATCCAATCAGGCTCACAAGTCACTTGACTTGATGAGATTAAATATGAGAAAAATTCATGAAAATAGTGTTCAGCTCACAAGTCACTTGACTTGATGAGATTAAATATGAGAAAAATTCATGAAAATACATTGCTAGTGTAGATTCATGATGTACAGCGACTAGTTTGAAAGCTTCAGTTCATATGTTTTCTCTTTAGAATTCTCTACTGTTGATGTACAACCCTAAGTATTCAAGGGAGATAAGCCTTTATGGTGCTGTTAGCAAGGGAACATGTCTGGGCAACTTGCAGCCAACCTTGGCCTTACACCAGATATGACCATGTTGACTCAGCAACCCAAGCAAATAATTCCAACAATTCAAGGACATCTTCGAGCAGACATCAATCTAAGTCTGGAAAAGGCTGTGGAAGAGTCAGGAGGTTTGGATGCTGTTCTGTTTTTGGTAGCAAAGGTAGGTGCTGAACTTCAGAGAAACGTTCACAGGGATACTCCTTAAGAATAAACTTATATTTATTTCTTTTTGCAACAGTTTTTTCTACAAATACATTTCTCAATCATTCTGCATTAGAAGAACATCCACTGCCTCATGAATCCAGACTTCCAAGCTAAGTAAGATGTTAACTATGTCTTTTGGTTTCTTTTTTTAATAAAATGTGTAAAATGTTTCTGCTTTACAAGGTGGAAGTGAAATGAGATTTTTTCTTCATTGGAAATGGCATCCAGTAGTTGTAACTAATATTTGTGCTAAATCAGAACACTCTTTTCAGGTATCACTCCACTAAATGAGCCATTTAGTTGCCATTGCATCTTACTTAGGTCTCAGAAAATCAGTAATAAATTTTTAAACCCATTTTTGGCTCGGAGAGATTTCCCTCCAAAGCCTATGACATCTGCTCTTCTGTTACTAAAAATAGCTTTAGTTTCAAATAATATGCATTTTTCTGTATTTAGCTCATTTAACATTTTGGTCTTGACAAAGTCACTTGAGCTTTGTAAAGGGACGTCATTCAAATCCTGATTCTAAGAGGAAATGTTTAGACTCAGGATGGCTATCTCCCTTGATATAGTTTGACAGCATCTTAATTGTGCTTTAATAATGGCATTGTTTGAATAACAAATGCTAATAAAAGATAACTGCACAAGTACTTTCTCCCAAAGTATTAAAAACTTTTTAAGCAGTTTTCTGATAATAGGATGAAAAGACATCAAATATTTATTTGCAGTTACTTCTATTTGGATGGAAATTAGTGTTAATTATGATAAATAGAAAAGATCAACAATATGTTGCAGTTTATGTTAATTCCATTGATCCTTTCTAATGTACCATATAATCCAAACTCTCCGAACCATAATTATTTTAAATATTTTGATTCCTACAGATTTGATAAGCAGAGAAGTATGTTAATTGTATTCAACATAATGCAGTATTAAAGCCCAAACAGAAAAGTAAATGTTTATCAAGTTCAGCATCTTGACGTTTGCACACGATGAAAAAGCAGTCAGGTGTGATTTGGCGACGTTTGCACAGGATGAAAAAGCAGTCAGGTGTGATTTGGCGACGTTTGCACAGGATGAAAAAGCAGTCAGGTGTGATTTGGCTGGTTCTGGAAAGATCACTTGAACTAAATTTTGCAGCAATTTCATTCAAATGCAGTTATTGTTAAAAGATGCAACATTACTGGAGCTGATTTTTTTATGTTGTGTCCATGTCAGTGTCCTGATTTTTTATGTTGTGTCCATGTCAGTGTCCTGATTTTTTATGTTGTGTCCATGTCAGTGTCCTGATTTTTTATGTTGTGTCCATGTCAGTGTCCTGATTTTTTATGTTGTGTCCATGTCAGTGTCCTGATTTTTTATCTTGTGTCCTTGTCAGTGTCCTGATTTTTAATCTTTTGTCCTTGTCAGTGTCTAACATAAGTAAGATTGTCTTGATGCATCAGCACTTAGAGCTAAAGCACTGGATTTCATTTTTAAAAAAATGAAGGAAATATATAAGGAACTTATTTAATCTAGTGATGGCTTAAACAGCAAAATGGGAAATACTCCATGAACATTTTTTTCTTCTTTTAGTATTAGCTAATTATTTTATGGATGCAAATGAAATAAGTAAATAAATCACCTCTTTCATGCATATTTGAAGAATGGAATGCCAGAAAAGTTTATAGCTTTTACCTTTCTAAACAAGGGAACCACCAATTTTAGACAAGATTCTATATATGCACCTATTATGCACAGTAATTGATCACATAGTTGCATGGATTTGAATTTATTTGAAACTTGATATTGATACAAACAAAACACAGCTGCACTGTGAATAGGACATGCAAATGGTTCATTTTTTCTGCTCTGGTTACAAGTATCATTGAGCACAATTAAATGTGGAGTCCATAGGAAATTCAGGCTGGCTGTAGAGGATTACCATACCCATACAAGCTGTACAGGGTGTTGATCAAAATGACTTGTAATATTGTTTTCACTGGTCAGAAGAGAGACTGCAAATTGTTTGGTAAGCAGAAGATATTTAGCACTTTTATTGCAGACACAAGTGAAAAGAAAGTTGGGAGTGATGTATTTGCAAGGTATTTGCGAGGTAGTGGCTAGTTTACAAACAAATTGTAATGGTTACATATTCTATTATATTTCTAAATTGATTTCCAAAATTTTTTTTGTTAAATTTTAAGTTTCCCTAATGCATCGTTTGGAGTTGTGTATTTTTATGTTGGAAGAAACCTGCAGAACATAGAGACAGTCACCTATCAATGATAAATGGATGATCATTTACCCTTGCCATTACATTTCACTTGTCAGAACCAGGAATCAAACCTGGAACTTCATGATTGGTAAGTGTATGTCACTACTGTGCATTCAAATGATATAAATCAAGAGGTTAAACCTTAGAAAAATAAAGAAATAAAAAGTTAAAAAGGAACGACTTATAAAAGAACCATTTGGTAGTGGAAAAAGAATTTTGACCAAGAAATATGGTATAACAATAACTTTTACTTCGTAAGTGTTTTGTCTCCTGTGGACAGCCAGAATTTTAAATAACTATAATGGAGGTAATACATACTCTAATTCTGACACCTGATTACAACAGGCAGAGTCATGTATAGGATATCATCCAAACTTCTGGTCTTCATTTGTTTCAGATCTATGAGCTTTGTGACTTGGAAAAGAGCAGCATAGGGAAACATGAGGCTGAGAAGCTCCAGGCAAGAGCTTTGCGAGTGTTATTTTCTATTGTTCACCATTCGCCATTCATGGCACAGGAATATGCTAAAATTAATGGCAATGCCCTCCTCAGTAAGGTCCTGACCATCTCCAGAAGTGTGGTTGGTCATCACACATTGAAGGTGAGAATAACAGAATTGATCATACAAAAAAAAGGGGTTATGAGAAATCGCATATTAAGGGTTAGAATTCAAGGGCTGGAACAAGGACACTGAATTCTTGTTGGTGAATTATATCTGCTATTATTTAACAGCACACATCAGCACAATATTAGCTATGTGGAATCAGTTAAAAGTGAACTTCTACAATGTAAAAAAGCAGAATTGCTAAAAATTTTAGGAAGATGAACCCTTCCAAATAAATGTAATACAGTGTGACCCCACTATAAGATGATGGTTGGGGTCCATATAACCCAACCATGTTATCTGCTGAACTGTGTTATAACCAACAAATTCAGTTAGCTGAAGAAAATGATGCATGTACCAAAATATGGCAGGGTGGGTGGGTGATAAAAGCAGGTGCAAAAATACATGTTTTGATTACATGAAGACAAAACTAGCCTGAAATACACTTGTATATCAACAACTTGTATTTCTGTAGTACAATCCAAAATGCGTTAAGTAGTGTACATGTATTTGAAAAATCATAAATGTTTTTCCTGCAAAAAGGAAACTGCAGGGCACAATAAACATCTTTCAGTCACTTTGGAAAATGCAACAATCCATCCGATTCCATTGCTTTTATTTAAATTTGGTGCTAACTTCCATAGATGAAAGGTGCTTTGTCTTTTCTGAAGGTTGTAGTTGGCTTGCTTTGATGAAAGGTGCACATGTTACTGAAGTCACAGCTAAAAGACAATTGTGGTGGCAATATCAAATAACTGTAGAACATTGATTGAGACTGAAATTCATTTGCTTAGTATATATACAGAACGATTGGTGCTTCAAATGTAATCAGTTTTCTTTGAAGTTTCAGCATAACTATTTTCTGGGTACATTTAAAAAACAATGGATTAGCTGTCATTTGGTCGATTGTAGCTCTTCCTATCTTCCTATTCCTGCCTTCAAAGGTTGGTCAATTGTAACTAGTCCAGTAGCATGTCTATTTGAGTGTATCATTGCATATAGTACTCAGGCCAGATGTCAGCATAAGCAGATTATGATATAATAATAATAATAATCATAATAATGATAATAATAATGAGGACTTTGTATAGTGCCTAATCTTTAGAAGCTCTAAATGCTTTACAACATTAGACAAACATATATAATGATATGATTACAAAAAACAAACACCATGAAATTAGAAAACAGAAAACATACTGAAAATATTTAAGGTAAGGAAACATTATTAGGTCATTAAGTCTGTTCTTGCAGTCGAAATAGGTGAGTTTTAAGGGCACTCTTGAATGAGATCACTGTGTCTTTGTGTCTAAGTTCAGTAGGAAATTCATTCCACGTTGCTGGGCCTTGGTATGCAAAAGAATGCACAGAATATAACAATGCACTGTTAAGATGGTTTGTCAATATGAGCAAAGGATTTGTTGATGTAACAATAGATAGATTCCAATACATTTTATATCCAAATTTGCAGCTTCCTTTCATGGTGCCTTTGAATTTCTCCACTCCAAACCCAAGATTGTATATACAAGTTTAAATGGCCAGCAATGTTGGCACAAGAAAAAAAATTGCCAGATGGTATATTTTGTTGCCAGTAAGGAAAAAGAATTGCAATTTGCAACATTGGCAAAGCCAAGTGTGATCCCTGAATATACTTTTTAACATTATTTTCATACTTTTAAGAAGAACAATTTTTGTTTTCACGTACGAGAAAAATACAAGTATATGAAATTTCAGGAGTCAAGCCACAATCGTCTTATATTAGAACTCATACGCGATCTCTTCCCCAAATGATAAATTTTTTATACATTATTTTTGTACTTTTAAGAAGAAACAATATTTTTTCATGCATGAGAAAAATATTTGTATATGAAATTTCAGGAACCACGCCTTGATCTTGTTATATCCAAATTTGTGTTATAACAGAGTGTGCTATAGTGGGGTCACCATGTATGTAGTTCAACAGGATAAACAAAATGAGCTAAAGATTGTAACATTATGTAAAGGTTTATATAATAAAAAAGTAATAATAATGGTAAAATTGTGAATTTTATTAGTGAGAGTGGGATTTCCAGTTCCATGCCCGAACATGATTGAATAATTTATCCATACAGTTTTTGAAAACAATTGTGTCGAGTTCATGATAAACACAATGTGTCCACCTGTCAGTCTGTTACTATATCTTCTAAAGTGCTGGTTGGAATGTCAAGAAACTTTTTGGATTTGTTGCCCAGGAATCCCATCTGCAAAAAGTGAATCATCCTTGGCCCCTGCCTGTTGGGTCTCTGTGACGGGATCAGAGGTCAAATGTACAAACTTTCTGAAGATGTTAGGAAAATGCATCATATAATTGATGGATTTTGCATTATGACTGATTGGTCTCTTGTTGGGTATGAGGGGGTGAGTCCAAGGAGTGTGTTGGTTGGTTGGTTTGTTTGAAATATGCAATAAAAAGAATGGGGATTTTGCAGAAGGGAACAAATGCAGTTTTTTATTTCTAATTAATTAATAGGGATTAAAAAAGGGGGTTGGTAATTTGCATAAATAAGGATGTAAATATACATTTTTAAAAAGTTTTTCAAAATGTAATTGGAATGAAAATTTTAGTTTAAAATTGTTAATTTTCAGTTATTTGTTACATGCAATAAAAATGTCTTTAAATGGACAAGATTGTTTGAAATGTAGCAAATGGTTGTATGTTGCACTGGAAAAATTATGTAATGGTATTAAATTGATGTGTACCCAATGTCAGACCGCCAGTCTGGCAATCTGCCCAAAGGGCAAACATCCATGACATTTTAGGTAATATTATAAGGGGAAGGCCACCATGAGCAGCCATGATGATGGGCCGTCTGATCTTAGGGGAGATCAAAACTTTTGGGTCAGTCCGACATTGTGTATACTTATGTCATGTGGTAAGGTATATACATTGTAGACATTCTGTTGTTTAAATAGAGGATATTTTGCGTAAAGTGAGCGAATAAACGATGTATTTTTCCTTCAAATATATTCCCCAATCACATTGTGTTAGGAATATTAACCTGCTACCTTGTGAATTCAGCCTTACTAAAAGATGAAAAATGTCTTTTTCTGTCTATCTCATATAGACCAAGGACCATTACTTTTGCCCTGTGAATCTGTTAGGAGGGGTGGTGGGCATTTGCTTACCCTCTCATGGTCCAGATAAAAATAAAAAATCCAGATGTTATGGGGTCAGAAATACGGATGATTCTGATAGCCCCTCTCAGATGGGACAAGTCCTGGGTTACCAATCTAACTGATCTAGTGATTGATCCACCCTGGAAGAATCTGGCCAACCCGAATCTTCTCAAGCAACCATGGTCAGGGGTGTTCCATCCCTGCCTGGATGATCTTCTGCATGCTTGGTTCTTATAAGGGCAATACAAACAATATTGACCTTCGATTGTGGAGAGAATTTTGAGAGCAAGAAAGCCCTCCACTCTGAAGGTTTATGAAGGAAAGTGGCATGTTTTCAGAGACTGGTGTCATACCAATAACATCGTCCCTCTGAGTGCCTCCATCCCTCAACTTTTTTCTCTGGCTCTTTGAGGAAAAACAGTTGGCTGCAATTACTATCAAAGACTACCGCTCCATGATATCGGACACATTTCGGCATCTTGGTAGACATTTTTCATGATAGCTTTTACCTCCGCATGCAGAGTAAGTGAGCTACATGCTCTTTCTGTTGACCCAAAGTATCTTCAATTTAGATCAGATGGTTTGTTGGTCCTCGTGGCACAACCAAAAATAAGTTACCATCCATTGGTAACCAAAGAGTCATCACTTGCTTGCTGTCTTCCAAAGACTGGTCAAGAGCAACAGCTATGTAGGAACCTGTTCTCGCTCACAAGCACTACTTGAAATGCACAGAGACAAGTTGTGGCACATGCTAACACCTCCTCCTTTGGATGTGTTTATGGCACAGAAAATATCAGTAGTAACATAATTCTCCTTCACAATTCAAGGTAAAGCATAAGAAACAAAAAATTTAAGAAAAATGTTTATGCACAAAGTGGAATTGAACTTGATTCATCTCCATGCAGGGTGGCCATATTTACACTAGATCATGCAAGCTTCTAAAAATAGTTCAGATGTCTTGGTGATAATGTTATTGATGTCTATTAACAGCACGGTGAAAAAATATTCCTGTTATTCCACTCCAGTGAATTATCAAATTTATTTCTCCTGGAAAATCCAGTAATTCACAGCCTAGCCTAAAATAAAGTCTTTTAATGTGTTGATTTTGGGGTGAACAGTTCAAATATTGAGGCTAGTATCCATTTGAAGGGTACTCGGTCTTTAACAAGAATTAGTTGATCTTAGAATGTAAAGAAAGTTGAATATCAAGCTTGTTTGGATATCAAAGGTCAGTATGAGAACAGATATTGGAGGGGTATTTTGCCAGAAGAAGTTATAGAAATGTTCATTAATTTTGGATGATACACCAAATGAAGAATCAATACATACAACCATTTTAGCTAAAGAAGTTTAAAATGATTGCACTGAGTACTGGAAATTTAGTTTTGAATCATCTTAAATATAAGTTGTAGTAGCAATTTACAGCACCACAGCGCAGTAGTGGCTATATAGTGCCAACCTGACATAAAGTTTGAAAAATGTAAAAATGATTTGCATATTAGCTTTAGGAAGATAAACCCCTGCCAAACAAATGCTTACATGAAGTTAAAATTCCAGTATGAAAGGTAAAGATGTAAAAATTCTGTTAAAGGTAAATAATATAAAAGATAGATGTAACACATGTAAAATCCTTAAAAATCTGAATAATTTCAAACATTTTTTTTTAAAAAGAAGAATTTTGTAGTATAAATGTCTTCAGTTAACTGTGATGATAGATCATTCTGTAGAAAATGTGTATTGCTAATTGTAAATATTTAGCATAGACAAGTTGTTCATTAAATCTGTTATTTATTGTATTTCATTGGATCATTTACAATAAAAGTGAAAATGTTCTCTTTTGCAAGAAAATTGTAAATACTGGTAAATGTAACTACAGACTGAATATGAATCAAAAAATATATTTTTGACTGAGTTTATGAATGTTTTTGTTTTAGGTGTTGATGGATGCCAGCACAACGGAATCATTATTCAAAATGGACCCTCAGTCTGGAGCCCTTGTCCTTCGCCCAAAGTCTGAAGCCTTGATACGAGATGCTTCTATCATCGAGCAGCTCCTCCTAAACTGGCAGCTGTGGCTGAAGGAGGAACTGGCAGACTTTGTTTTTCAAGGACTAGAGAGTTTAGTCAGGGAAGATCACCCACATCAAACTTTCAATGTCAAGCAATACCAAGTCATCAATATTGTCAGAAAAATATTCAAGATCTACCAGGTTAGTGATGACAGTGATGTTTCTTCCTTGTATATTTCTGTTTTAAATCAGCCAGAGTTGGGTGTAGTGTTTTTATCCCAGTGCAGATTACTTTTCTCATTCTTCTTTCCTTTGCTGATTTTGAAAAGGTTTTCAATGGTCAAGGTTATATCTTTTTGTTTGGAGTGTCCTAGTATTGACCAGAATTGGATCCATCTCTTTTACACTAATGCCAAAAGCTGTTATTACCACTCGATGGTCTTAAAATAAGTTGTTGTAGGGTTTAATGCCATTTTCAGCACAAGATAGGCTATACATGGCAGCCAGTTTAACTGGTGGAGGAAGAACCCTGGAAAACAACAGGAAGAACCATCGACCCATGAGAAGCTACTAGTCAGCTTTTTCACATACGCATGTTAGCCGAGCCTAAGACTCGAACCCAAGCAGACAGAGGTGTGACAGCAGTGATCCGTAACGGTTAGCGCTTTAGACCACTCTACCACTATGGGCCCCGCTTTAAAATAAGTAATAGAAAAGAGTGAGAATCAACAAGTCATGTAAAATTCAAGAAATAATTTATTTCCCTAGAATACTTAGTGAACATATAAAAAGGTTCTTATTGCAAATTAAATCCCAGTTAATTTTAGAGATACAGACACAGTCCTAATGATTAAAGTTCTGAATAAACTTTAGTGGAGATCCAAATTAAATCCAATGCTGGAAGTGTTGATGTGCCTGTGGTGGCCCATGTAGTGGTGGTATGCCAACAGTCTTTTGTCGAATCACAATAATACAATCCAAGAATATGTCCTTATTTGAAATTTCACAAGAAATTCAAGTCTCGATTTTCAAAAATGTTATTTTAATGAGCATTTTGTATTTACAGTGAATAAATAATCTGTATAAATAAATTCCTGCCCAAATGAAATACTGGCCACAACAATAATACAGTTTGTTCTGCTGATATCTTAAAGCAGAAATAAATAATTTCTAGATAAACAAAATTATATAGTCCTCTACTTGAACTCAGGCCACAATTAGCATTTTCTAAAAAAAACGAAACTATTATCTAAAGGAAAATATCGATCTAGAAAGTTCCAAGTGTTTACAAAATAAAATCTTAGTTATAATTAGAATATCAAATGTTGTGAACACAATATCCTTGACTCAGGCCAGTGATAATAATCCTAATAGTTAACACATACTCATATGAAACTATATGCTATGTATTGTTTACAAAAAAAAAAAAAATTTTTTATTCAAGTCAAATAGTAAATGAACTTGAGTTTGGACAAGGTCAAGTCAAAAATACAGTTTTCTATAGCATATAATGAAATAAAGAAAGATTAAAAAAAAGAAACATACAAACACATACCTGTCAACTGTTCAAAAGTGAAGTAGGGAGATTGAAAAAAAAATAACGAGACTGGGACCTAGTATTGATAGGTTTTTTGTGACATTTTTTAAGCCTTGTTTTCATTTAATATTGGCCGATCTTCTTAGTCCAATATGTGTGAAATTCTCAAAGGACATGCTGTTTTTCCATGTGACATGCCTTATTTTCCCTCAGAACATGCCCTCCTTTCATATTCTGGTCAGCTGTGGCCAAACTGCCCAATAGCTAAAGGTTAGTCTTAAGTAAGAAAGCAAGAAAGCCAGTGTGACTATATAACAGTTAATCCTTAATCATTCCAATTATCTTGCGAAAAGGATTGGGCCTCTGACATAATTCAAAGAAACCATGTTCTACAGTGTGCGTTACGTAAGCACCAGAAACTGATTGGCAAATAAATGATGCCCTATTATGTAAATACAGTCTCAAGCTACCGTACATGTGACATCCATTTTTCCCACATTTTATATCTGACCTTATTTCCTTATTCTCAACTTGAAAGGCATTTAACATTGTTTACTAAATAACATATTTATTCTGAGTTAATTTTTGAGGACATATAAACTGCATGGTATGTTTCTTCATTCCTTTTTTTAATTTAATGATGGTAATTAACATTCCTATATATGGTACAATAATGCCAGGTGTTCACTCATGTAAGTTTCTTTGGTGGGAATGGAGATTGCTACAGCATTCACAGTGATCATTCTTGGGGTTAAAACTAATTGCTGACAGTTTTATTGTTGCAGTTTATTTTTTGGTGCAGTTTTTTTCTGATTTTATTTGTTTTGTAGGGTCACAAAAATTCATAAATTGATGTGATAATTATTATTTCATCACAACAATATCACAGGTGATAAAATTGAACATGTAGGATTTTTTTAGGAGAAATGAAAATTGACAGACATAATGTAATAATCAGGAGTTCTCTGCAAAAAGCTGGAGATATTATGAAATCGGGAGGTAGGTGTGGAATGACCCCAAAACTTGGGAGGTTTTTTTTCTCCCTGCATGAGAGTTGACAGGTATGCAAACAATGCAAATTAAATATATATAACACTGTATATCAAACTATTATTATTTATCAGAAAATTTTCCTTTTGATAAGATGAATCCATTTTCTTCATATTAAATCATACTGGCAATAGAATTCTAATTTTGTGTTGTTAGAAAACATGTTGGTATCAAAGGGTATAAACTTTATGAAAATGAAGCCAAACAAACACTATTTGCTTCAAGATGCTACTTTATTTCTTGATAGTTCAGAAATAAGCTTTACTACTGTGGTCAACCTGTTTGAGGATCTTAGGAAATTTCAGGTCTTTCACTAAATTAAAAAAAAATGTGTTGGATTTAGAATAGTGGCATTAAGGTAAAATTTCATTCTGGTATACTATCCAGATTGTCTTCCCAAAATGCTAAAAATATGAGGTATTATGTTTCATGCCATTTCAGATATCCAGTATGAACTATACTTCAACTCCAAACTAAAAGACATGCCTTAAAAAAATTGAAGTCTTTCGTTGATTGGAGAAATATTTGCAGCTAACAAATTTTGATCACAAATCTAATATTCCCTCTAATGGTTTTTCCAATTCTTTCAACTGCAATTATTAAAGAATTTTTTAAAAATCTTCCAGTTTTTTCTGAGATCTAAGTTGGATATAATGCCAAGCATCACTGTATATAGGTATAAATATACTGAGAGGGAAAAGATATTGAAAATAATAGATATAGATATATTCAACCAAGCATCTTGGGTACAAAGATTTTGTTAAATGAGGATAGATGTCACAACTGTAATCCTCCACATTAGAAATAGTGAAGAAAATTGCCATGGATTTTTCTTCAAGGAAATTCTACAGCACCTTCAATTTAGGAATTCAATGTCAACTTTTTTTTATAAGCAGACACCAGTAACATGATGTTTTCTTCACTACACAGAAAATATTACTTCAGTCCAGGAACAGACTCTTTGGAATAATGTCAAAGTTGACACTAGTATATCTTGCATGGATAGGAAAGGATATTAGATTTATGCCTATATTTGTACTTTTAAAGAAAAAGATTCCCTACCCAAGGATGCAGATATATTTAATTTTCTAAAGTACTAAACTCTTGTGTTGTCAGTTCCAAATTGCTAGGTCAGCTAAAATAAATCCAACAGAAACAGAATATTTAATAGTTAAGGTAACGACAAGTAATGGAGCATGTAGTCATATATAGATATAAAGTTGACCCATCTGAATCTAAAATAACTTGCCATAAAATTTGGGAAAATATGTCTCAAAGTTGTCAGTTTAATTGAAAACAATGACATTAGAAATTAGAACATACTGAAATGCACACAAGATACAAGATTGAGAACTTTTCAATATAAACTTCTTGTGTATAGGAGCCAATACATTTTTATTATCTTTACTGGTCATAGCCCAGGAAAGCTTTATTGGATGGTCAGTTGTCCATCCACCTAGTAGTATAAACATTTGTTATTGCAGCTACTCCTAAACTATTTGGAGGATTCCCATTAAACTTTACACACATTCATCCTATGGTCTAATTGGTCCCAGTAAGACACCCAAGTATGGCTGTCGCCATTGACAGTGGCTGTCTTGAAAATATTATTATGGCTACTCCCCCAGAATGGATGGTCATATCAACATGGGATTTACACTGAAAGGCTTCTTATGATGTCTAGTTGGTCCTAAATGAAAATGGTGCTGATCTGACATCTTGACATCTGCTATGACTGCTACAGAAGCCATCTTGAAAATCTTGTTGTCACTATTCCTCCAGAATGGATGGTCATGTCAGAATAGGGATTTTACTAAAGGATTTCTTATAACGTCTGATTGGTCCTTACTAAACATCTTATAATGTCTGATTGGTCCTAAATGAAAATATAGCTGCAGCAGTGGGCACCTTGCACACTTATGGTCATTACTTTTTCTGACTGATCGGTCATTTAAGTTTTGGGGGTTTGGGGATGACTAATTGGTCATAAATGATTTCAATATGGCCACCAACAATGGCTATCTTTAAAATCTTATTGCTTTAGAATGACTTTAGATTATGTCTAGATGGATTTGTGTGTGTGTGTGTGTGTGATTTGGATTTTTAATGTAGCTTTAACACTTTTTCAGTCATATAGCTACAATGTCTGCAATGTGGCAGTTTATAGTGATGTCTAGCACTGGGGCATTATCCTGACACCAGGCCAACTAGTCCTAACACTAACTTCTTAATGCTGAGTGCCAAGTCAGGCAGCTGTTCGTACCAGTTTTAGAAGTCTGGTATGACTCGGCCAAGATTCGAACCTGCAACCTCCAGCATTCAAGGCAGACAGTCTAACCACTAGGCCACCGGAGCGGTGGTCCTAGATAGAAATAGTGCCAGTCTGATATCCAATATTAGCACCATATCATTATTGCTCCTCCAAAATGGAAAGTCTTATCAACATGAGGTTTTCACTAGAAGATGCCTCATGATGTCTTGTTGGTCCTAGATGAAAATAGTGCCAATCTGACATCCAGTATTTCCACAGTAGCAACTAATTTGAAATTCTTGTTATTGCTGAAGAATATAAGAGATGGTTTCAGCGATTGGGTGTTAAAAGGAAGAAAAGGTCTTATCTTGAATTTCTGGAAATTCTTTTCAGCAATATGAGGTGATAGGTTAAATTTGAAAAAAATAACAGGTTTACTACAAAACGTGCTGATTAAAGTTGAAAAGAAGTGTGTTTGCATATATAGTGGCCTGTTTAAACCATTCTGGTAAATCACACATAGATATTAAATATTCAGTTTTCTTTCATAATTATTCCACTTTGTAAATGCATTTCATAGAGTAATGACTAATCTGACCCATATGACATCATCCAGGACTTTACATTATCTTTCATAATATGTTTTATTGGTAGTTTCAGACAGAGATGCAGATGCCTGGTTTTGTATCTTCCACTTGGGAAAATAAAGAACTTAAACAAAAAGTCACTTGACTCTACTTGATAGGGCACAGTATAACTTTCCCTTGTCGCTTTGACGCAAAATCCAAACAATATCCACCCCTACACCCCAGCACAACTTGTTTTATAGGTGATACTGTATATGATAATGTTTTAGCAGCATTAAATTTTCAACAACATGTTTTATTGACCATATTTGTGACATTTTGCAAGGGTGTACCTTGATGTTAAATTTTTCATCCAAGCTTAGGAGTAAGGTCAATGTCACGTGAAGCTTGATAAATGAGGTAGTGAATGCATAACTGACAAATGTATAGGTACATTCTTTTCTCTCCTGAATTATAGCTGTAGACCTTGACAGATACACCTAACTTGCATTTCCAAGGAATGTATCACAAATATGATGAGAATATATGAACCACCTCTAGATGCACAAAGTAAGCCATTTATAGTTAGACTTTGTCAATATTATCTGCTATATATCCTTCTTTCTTTGTTTTTTTCTACCACAGGAACGTATACAGGAAGGTGAGGCTGCATTACCAGTCCATATAAGCCAGAGGGCTCTGTATATCATCCATGCTATGATTGGTTCTCCACCTGACTACCACTTGATAATTGAGGTTTGTGATTTTCTGCTGCATGTCCATCCAGCAGCCAACACATACATTAACCATTCCAGGTCAACGTTCTACTTCACACTACGGTGGGGTATGTGGAACTTAATTTTGATAAATTTACTTGTATATCTAACTCTATCAATAGTATTTATCTGTCTATTTATCTCTTTTATATTAGCTATACTGGTCATATACCAGAAGAGCTTATGGGCTGGGCTGTTGTCCATTGCCCATTCATCTTTCAGCACAAGTTTGTCATTGCTACTCCTCATAAGCTTTTTGGAGAATTGCCATGAAACTTTATACACACATTCATGAGAAGAAACTTTGCACACACATTCATGACAAGAAACTTTGCACACACATTCATAACAAGAAACATTACACACACATACACATTCATGACAAGAAACTATACACACACATTCATGACAAGAAACTTCACACACATTCATGACAAGAAACTTCACACACATTTATGACAAGAAATGTTACATGCACATTCATGACAAGATACTTTACACACACATTCATGATAAAAAAATTACACAAACACA
Source organism: Megalonaias nervosa (assembly GCA_016617855.1). Taxonomy (NCBI): domain Eukaryota; kingdom Metazoa; phylum Mollusca; class Bivalvia; order Unionida; family Unionidae; genus Megalonaias; species Megalonaias nervosa. The sequence continues at coordinate 57,765 of JAECUM010000533.1, forward strand.
TTTATGACAAAATACTTTACACACACACACACACATTCATGACAAGAAACATTACACATACATGCATGATAAGAAACTTTACACACACATGCATGACAAGAAATGTTACATGTACATTCATGACAAGATACTTTACACCTACATTCATGAGAAGATATAGTTGGTCCTGAATGAAAATGATGCTGCTTCAAGATCCAGTATAGCCAACACAGCAGCCATCTTGAAATCTTATTGCTACTCCTGCTGACTGGGTGGACATTCTGACATAAGGTTTTCACTGAAATACTTTGTATAATGTATTGATGGTCCTTAATGAAAATGATGCCAATCTCACATCCAATATGGCCATCATGGTTGCCATCCTGAAAATCACATTATCAGTACTCTTCCTGGATGGATGGTCATATTGATTTGGTTCTTTTACCAAAAGACTTAATGTGATATCTGGCTGGATCTAAATGAAAATGGTGCTAATCAGACATCTAATGCAGTCACCACAGCAGCTGTCTTGATAATCTTGTTATTGCTATTCCTCCTAAATGGTAAGTCATAATGACACTGAGTTGTCACCAAAAGACTTATTATAGTGATTAGTGGGTCATAAAAGAAAATATGGTCACCATGGCAGCCATATCGAAAATCTTTTTATTGCTACTGCTTCTGGATAGATGATCATATCGACATTTGGTTTTCACCAGAAGATGTATGATGTCTAGTTGATGCTAAATGAAAATGATCATAATCTGAAATCTAGAATGGTCACTCTGAGTGTGTGTGTGTGTGTGTGTGTGAGTGTGTGTGTGTGTGTGTGTGTGTGTGAGAGAGAGAGAGAGAGAGAGAGAGAGAGAGAGAGAGAACTCTAACCCTCATGAAGTAAGATTTGTATCAGCAACTTGGCAGGCCTCTTCACTGATATAAATCTTGCCCCCTTGGGTTACATTTCCCCATACTGCCGACATACCTGGGGAAGATTCTCTTGATCTAATTATATTTCTGTTTGCCTGTGTATCTGTGTACAGTGTTCCCATGCTATAAAGCCTCTCATTGTACTGCAGCACTCTTATAATACAAGTATGGTCATGCATCCCATTCACTTGGTTGAATTTTGTTTTGTCATTGTTGCATAATTTATTTCAAATCTTTTTTGTTCAAAGCTGATGAGAATCACTTGTATTTCATTTCACATCATTAAGTACCTATTGGATGCTGTTTATGCACTGTTATGGTATCGCCTTGTTGGAACATCCCACAATATAAAGGCTTCCTCACCTAAAACATTGGTCACTTCTGTGGCTTCCAGGAACAGTGTTGAAAAGAATTGCAACATTATCCATCCATCCATCCACAGATCCATATATCCTGCCATGGAATAAAAGTACATATCCCCTCAACCACACAAGACATACAATAAGTCTTTCCATCAAAATCACTGGCACCATGTCAGTTCAGTATGTTATTCATGTAAGTGGTTATTATCTGTGCTATTGCTAAGTTGAAAAAAAAACCTAAGTAGGGGTGAAGTAATTAGTTCACAGTTATTGTTACTAAAATTAAATGGGTAGTCATGTTTGTATACCATTTGTAACAATTATTGGAAAGAAATATCTTTTCCCACAAGCCAGATTTCTCAGGACATTTGGCTGCTTGCTTTCTTTCTGTTCCTAACAGCCTGCCTAGGTTGGGAGAAAAATACTGAAGCACAAGGCATGATTGATTGGTAAATAAAATATATTTTCTTAGTATTTTCTTAGTGTAAAACACAAAATATTGACAAGAAGAGGCTAGTTTATTTAACTGTAAACAGTGAAAAATGGCAGAAGAAATAAAGAGAAAAGAAAAATGGAGATTATTTGTGAGGACAACTTGTATTTTGTAACAGAGGTTCTTATTCTTTGTTGCCTTGAATGATAATATATAAGCCATCTTAAAGATCATTGGGTAATTCCTGATATGGCAGTGTGTCTTTTACGTCAGATTTTACTCCATCTCTAAATTATGATTATTTCAATACATGATGATTCATTTTTAAGGCAAAATGTCAAAACACAGCTCTGATTTCAGAAAGGATGAGCTATTGATGAAGCAAGAAAAACCCAAGGAAAACTAAATGCTAGAATGCCTGGTTGATGAATTTTGACTTTGTAAAGCACAGCTGCAAGGGTGGGGGATTTTATTATTTGCACATATTGCAAACACCGTTAACAACAGTAGTCTTTCTGGCATGTATGACATCCATCCGTCTTTTTCGGAATATAGTAACACCATCCAGCATTGCAACAATGACCAAATGCAGAGTTCAGTCCTTAAAGTAACATGTTTAAACATTGTATCTAGTGTGGTCATTGCATCTTTGCCATTGTCTCACAGCAATGCAGATGCAGGAAGATCATTTTCTATGCTGAGAAAAAGTTAATAAAATCTTTGGGGAAGTTTGACGAATAGTACCCTCTAGTCTCTGATTGCAAATATGAACTCTAATCACACTTGCATTACCTTTTAAACACCCTGCTGAACTATTTAGAGCAGCAAAGACACCATTTAGTTGAGACTATTCCACTGTCCTGTGGATTTTAAAGGCAGAAACATGGTGCAATTTTTAAAATTTTTATGTCTGTGTGGTTGTGATTATGTGAGCATGCTTATCTGAGATTCTAGTCACTGTATCAATTTTTCAAAGTCTTGGCTGCCCATCCAGAATTGAGAGCACATTTGTTAAAAGCAATAAAATAACAAACTTTTGAGATCATAGTGCATCTTCCTTTAACTACATACATATCTGTAACAGTAATTAATAATTAAGGTCTAAAAAGAATAATATACCAACCAACCTCTCCGATGGGTTTGGGAGGTTGCGAGACTAAATCTACCAGCTCTTTTTGTATGCAAGTATATTAAATACTTCAGAGCAGACATTTTATTTCCTTTCATTTAATTATGAATTTCCAGTCATTTTCTATAGGCTTATATGAGTTGACGACTTCAATTATCTTCAATTGTATAATGTTGCTTTGTTGGGTTGCACTCACTGACCTCCCTTGGAATTGCAGTGCACACTTTTTGAGTCTCAAAAGCTTCCAACATTTATGTAAGTAAAAGTTGGGTGACAGAAATTTGTTGGCCATTTTGGGGAAGGAGATCTGTGACCCTTGTATGTGCTCTCAAGTTCATCCATGAAAAGCAATAAAGTGAGTAGGCGTTGTTGTTATTGTATTATTGTTATCCGCAGATAAGTCTTCATTCAGAAAAGTTATCTGCATTTTGTTGGCCAATTGCTGTGCAGAAATGGAAACCAATGCTGTAAGGGCCATGGAAAAGTATGTTATGTTAATTGACTTTGTGATTTTCTAATGAAGAAATTGAACATTATAAAACACCTATGCAAACTACCTCTAAATTTGTTATTGCAATGTGACTAGTGAGTGATATGTTTTTCCTACATATAATTTCTAGGCTTGTGTAGACACCTTGTCTTGTTCTTTTTTCTAACTGAAGAGTCATTAAATCATTCATAACATGTAAGATTTATGGCACACAGGAGTACCTGTCTCACCCCTCACTAAGTGGAAACAAGGGCTGGGCAAGGAGAAGACCAGCACACCGGAAAAAGAGGGTCAACCTGAGAGAGGCAAAGGTAAGATGAACTGTCATTTTAAAAACAAAGCAGTTCAGTAGTAATCACATTAGCATCATTGTGTCTGTCTGTCTGTATGTCAATACACAACCTAGATTAGGTCAGCATTAACATTTTTAGATTTTGTAACTTTCTAGCTACAATAAAGGCAGACTTAATAAAAGTGAGACTTTTGTGAAGCCGAAGTTGAATAACCTAGTATATAGACCTAAGATGTGTATTATTCCACTGAAATGCAAATGGAATAATGAATAAACAGAAAACAATCAGTAAGAAAAAGATACATGAAGGATGAATAAACACAAAATAGTAAAACATTAACAGAAAACATAAACAATAAACTATCAGCAACAAATGATGAATGATGTTGTTGTTGTTGTTGTTGTGGGGCTTAACACCATTTTTCAGCACACAATAGGCTATACATGGCGGCCAGTATTAATGGTGGAGGAAGAAACCGGGAAATCCCCGGAAAGAACCACCAACCCACGAGAAGCTACTGGCAAGCTTTCTTACATATCCACATTCGCTGAATCTTAGACTCGAACCCATGCAGACAGTGGTGAGATGGCAGTGATCCGTAATGAAGAGCACTTTAGACCACTCAGCCACTCGGGGCCCCCAAATGATGAATGAAAAACCATAAACAGTGAATTTCCTGAAACTAATAAAAAGACTTAGACCACTTGCCACCCAGGGCCCCAGCATCAGAAACATGACATATTTGTCAATAATTATCATAATGACTCTCCAGTTTTATATTTTCTTAAAAATGTTTATACTCTCAAGACATTTTGCTTTGATTGCTCTTTCTTATCTAGAAACTTCATTGGCATTACACCGTAAATGAGACTGCAAGTTTAAAGGTATATATGACACTGAATAAGTCAGGACCAAGGAATTCAAAGAGCATGTAAAGTGTGTGCATGCTTATGATTTGAGTTGATCACTTACAGACAAATGGCATCAGTTGTAAATGCAGTTTATTATAATGTTTCTGTACTGCATTTGTGTGTGTGTGTGTGTGTGTGTGTGTGTGTGTGAGAGAGAGAGAGAGAGAACGCAGGTTGTGATTAGTTGCTTAATACAGCACAGAACATGAGCTACAATAAAAGTAAACATTCATTAGTTGATGACAGCAAAAAAATTCAAAATTGAATTTAGAAGAAGCATCAGAAAGCTGGGAGAATGCAGATTGAAAGACTGATATAATGAATCAGAGTAAAAAGACTGCATGTGTGCAGGTGTGTCATGAAAGAAATACAGGTATATGTAGAATTTGCAATAAAGTCTCACTTGTCCAGTCATGGAAGACTATCCACATGTAAGGAAATATGGAAGTCAGTAGAAATAGCAACAAAACAAATTGAGGAATCTTATTTTCAGGTTGGTCTTTCATAATTTATCACTAAATTACTTAAATTAAAATAGAAAATGTTACAAAAGAAAAGAAAGTACTCAGTCCAGGATTTCAAAAGAAATGACATGTGGAGCAATGTTATTTTAATCTAAACAAAACCCCCATACTTTTGCATTATCCATCCATGTACCAGCATTTATGTTTAAAATCTGACTGTATATTACAGACATATCTTTATACCTGTAGAAAGAATAATCAATGATTGCAACATTCTGGGATAACCTAAGGTTTTAGTTCCATGACTCTTATTGTCTACCACAGTTTTGACAGCAAGTGATACGTACACATGAACAATCATGTAACTGGGGTCGCATTATGGAAAACCATCATTGACTTGACTGTATTCAGCCAGACGAGATGAAATTCATATTTCTGACATGTTAGGGTTAGTGTTTCGATAGTGAGTAAAAGATGAGTACATTTTTGTGAAATTTGCTATTGATTCATTCTAACTTTTGTTGTCAATTTCTAGAGAAAGAAACAATATTGAGAGCCTTTGCAATTAGTTAAGATCAAATACTAATCACTGCCACTATAAATGACTGGCAGATGGCATAATGATTTATTTAGTGCAGAGACAGTAAATACTGTGTGATTCAGAACCTGCACGAATAGGACCAATGGACGTATATTAGAATCTTTTTATCACAGCATTTGAACATGTATGCAAAATTATAGTGCAAGTAGTGTACTTGTTAAAGTTACTCCAAGTGTATGGTCACTATAACTGAGTGACTTTTTGTACCCAAATCCATGCCAATTTCACGTAAGTCTATGACAGTTGAATTATTATTATAAGCTATGCACAATGTGTACAGGTGAAATGCAATTGTACCCTTCGTAAGGACTCGTAAAAGGTTTGCTTGAGAAACAAACATTATTTGTAACTTGTGGACTGTAAAAGCAATCATTTTTTTGGAAAACAAGATAAACTATCCCGATGTTTATCCTGAAATAAGTGGTACAAGAGATATCAGATGCAAGATCACATTGAACATCGATTGTCAGCTGCTGGTTGATTAATTGCTTGATAATTGAATAGTAACATGGTCCACCCATTTGTGCATGAAGGCAGCTTTTGTTTTATAATATTTTTTGTTATACAGCAGCTCATGATAGTTGTGGCAACATTTAGCTATGGAATTAACTTGAAGATTTGCAGTTAGCTAAATATGTAGGAAAATTGATTGATCTAATTTGGGTGCTTATTTCAACAGCAACATTTTTTCATACACAGGTGTGTATGCATTTAAATGAGCACGCATTGGTGGGCTATACTTGCAATGGGTTGAACAACAATTGTACACAGTAGAATTTTGATCTGCTGACAGGCAACCCCTGAGAAACAGAGTAGACTAGACCATTTTTTAATCTCTGAGGAAATGTTTTCAAATTTTATTCACTCATCTATATTGCTGGCTATAAAACTGATCATTCAGCAATAACATTAAAATTGTCAATATCTGCAGCACCCAGAGGTCCTGGGCACTTGAAATTCAGTTCAAAGCCAAGAAAGCAAGATGAATATATTCATCTGGTAAAATAATGCATAACTAATACTGTAGAAGAATACTTTTGTGAAGGCGATAAGAAAAACCCATTTAAGGTTAAATTAACTTGTAATCATCAAATTTTTTTGAAATCCTTAAAATGAATATAGGAATCAATTAGTTATTCTCAAGCTAATGCAAAACAGGAGAGACAGAATTTAAGGAAAATTGAAGCAGAAATACTTCAGTGAGTCAAAATAATAACACCAATATGAATTATAAAGGAGCTGAACAAAAAACAAGCAGCTTCAGAAGAAATAAGAGAAAAGAGGCAGATGGTGTAATGTTAAGATCAAAAGCAAGGTGGTATGAGTCTGTTGAAAAAAACTCTCAAAATATTTCCTTAACCTTAAAAAAGAAATTACATAAACAAAACAATGAAAGAGTTAATTACAGAAGATGGAACAAGGGTAACAGGTCACAAAGAGATATTAAATCTCCAGAGAGACTTTTATGAAAAATTATACAAAAGCAAAAACATCATTAACTTACAAACTTGTGACTATCTTTTTAATCATGATAAAAAATTTTAAGATTTTGAAAGAAGCTTATATGAAGGTAAGTTAATTTTGGAGGAATGTGGTTTAATGCTCAAAAATATGAAAAATGAAGCTAGCCCTTGTTTCGGCAGATTTACTGTTGAATTCAACAAATTCTTTTAGAAAGATCTAGGAGACTTTTTCATTAGGCCTTTAAATGCTTGATATGATGTGCAACAGTTTTCAGAATTTCAGTCTCAGGAACTCATTACTTGCATTCCAAAGATAAAGACAGAAAATTCATTAAAATTTGGAGACCAATTTCACTATGTAACATAGATTACAAGATTGCTTCAGCATCAATTGTTTCTGTGGTAAAGAAAGTCCTCCCTTTTATTATTAGTGACAGTCAAAAGGGTTTTATGAAAGGGAGATTCATTGGTGAAAATACATTAACTCATAGCTTCCTTTAAGGAAGGGAGATTAAATATGATTCACTTGAACTTATTTTTGTGTTATTTAAAAATTTTCTGGATTAAGTGCCATTTACTAAATGAAGATGGTTTATGACAAAAACTGGTTTCTGAATAAATATTTGGAAAATTTGGAGGTATACTGCTATTAAAATTAGGAAAAACCATATTGAAAGAAATCTCTAAAGCAATTAAAAATATCTTTTAGCATGATGCTATTTTGGCGTTATCGCAAATGATAAATGAACCATTTACTGTTCAGGAAGACATTCTTAAGTTAGTAAGCATAGACAATTTTAAATCATACACAGGGTGTAGAACAAATTGTCTTGTACTTACTAAACACCTTTCTTATGTACAAGGATCTCTATTAAGTTCTGATGAAATCAAACAACACAAACTAATAATTATACAGTACTTTGCTCTCATCTTGAAGATATCAGTGAAGTGGAAAAAGAATTATCAAAAGTTTTTTTTTTGAAAAAGTAAACAGTTCCATATAATACTCAACAAAGCTTTGCTCCTTAGGGTAAAAGCAAAGAATAAATTTATTTTTATAGATATGAGAAATGCTAAACATGAAACTTGGTCCAGGCAGCTAGGGTGTGTAATTGGTGCAGATGAATGGACCAGTTCTTTTGTTTTGGCTATACTTTGTACTAAAGAGACAAAGCTGATTAGCTTTAATTTTAGATTTCTGCATAGAAATATTGCCACAAACCATTGTTTGAAAAAGATTAATTTAAGTGATAATGATAAATGTACTGTCTATAAGGAGGGAATAAAACAAATTGAGCACTTGTTCTATAACTTTTCAGTTACTGAACATTTTTGGAAATTATTTGTGGAATGGATATAAATTTATGATCAAAATTTAAAAATTATATGAAAAGATGTCTTTATAGGATATAGCAACTTTGATGATCTTATCAACTTCCGAATCTTGCTTGCAAAATATGTTATATACAAATCACATTGTGCATCAAAAATTGCAAATCTCACCTTTTATAAAAATTGTACAAAAAAAGGCTGGAAAAATATGTCACCAAAGTGAATTACAGAAGTGATGAGTTTTAAAAAAATTTGACCCTTTTGTCATTTTTAGTTTCATTTCTTAGTTTTTCTTTACTCTCACATCAAACATACAAGCAAGCAATTTTAAACACAAGGGGTTTTGTAAATGAGTGGTTCTTTGTGTACAATATTTGTGAGTGTATGTGTATTTGTCTGTGTGCATGCAAGTGTGTGTGTGTGTGTTGTGTCTAAGTCAGCGAACATATGTAAAGATTAGGATGGCAAATAATTTTAAGATAAAGCCCCATACACCAGTTCATGGGGTGGGGAGATGTAGGGGAACATATATAATCCTGTCAACTTATTTTCAGTTGAATTGAAAACCTCCTCCCCCACCCCGACTTGTGAATTATGATTTTAATTGGTGTACAAGCCATTTGACTCTGTATTGCAGATTAAAACTTTGTCTGCAAACTTAGCTTTTATTGATCTTGGATGACTTCAGTTATGAGCAAGACACTCTGCAGATTAATTATCCATTATCTTTAGAAACAATTTTTATCGGGATACAGTAAAATAATTAAAATTAACATCATAAAATTTGGGAGATACATGTAGTTTAAATAGATTGTGTTTTTACAATTCATGCACTACATGGTGAACTGTCAAGTTATGTAAGTTAGGTGAGTGATATTAGGCCCACTTGGTCCTCTTCTTCCGTTTGTTCTTTTTAGGTTACAAAAGGTCTCTGACAAAAGTGGGGGTTGCTGATGGGATTGAGAGGTTACAGATGTCAAGTGATGAGAAATCATCTCAAGGCAGATCTCCAAAACGGTCTTTGCAGCTTGAAATAGGCAATAAAAAAAGTTTCATACCAGACACTGTGCGCAAATTACGAAGTCAGTCCAACCCTGAAAATTCAGAAAGTCAGAAGAAAAGTGCTACTGACATATATTTAAGAGCCCCAAGCTGTGATGACACTGTCAAAACTGTTTCATTAGGTTTCAAGCCATCATTAACTGTTGGCCACAAGAAATCTTCTGATGATATGGTCACAGAGAATACAGAAGTTGAAGGAAGTTCATCACAGGCAGGGTTGGGAAGACATGATTCACAAGTACATGTTGAAATACAGGCTGAAGGAAAAGTTTGGGAAAGTTCAAACCAGTCGCAGGAAGAAGACAGCAGTTACACAAGCTTAAATGAAGAGAGTCTTAATGACAAACAGTGGGACATGTCCATATCCAACAGGAAGGGTCTTGACCAAGATGGAAACAAAAAGATGAAAAGTGCTGCTGATCAGTTTGATGAAGAAAACACAGAACTGTTTGAGCTTGAGAAAGGCCTGATTACACTATGTGTTGGTAAGTCTGTATTTAACCCACTGGCTTGTTCTGGAAAATGTTTGGTGGAGTTGAGGTGACAAAGCAATTTATGTGTACACATGCCACTCATGATAGTTTAAATAAGCAAATGAGTTACTTTTAGTAAATGCAATTAAATCAACAACTACCCACAAAAAGTTAATCAGTATGCATTCGATCAATCAACACCACTCCTGTGGCCTAGTGGTTAGAGTGTCCGCCTCGGATGTGGGAAGTCATGGGTTCAGACCCTGGCTGAGTAATACCAAAGACTTATAAAAGTGGTACTAACAGCTGCCTCGCTAGGCACTCAGCATTAAGAGGTTAGTGTTAGGACTGGTCGGCCTGGTGTCAGGATAATGTGACTGGGTGGGACATCATGCTACATGTCTGTGGCAAGATGCCCCAGTTCTAGACATCACTATAAACTGCCACACTGCAGACATTGTAGCGATATGACTAAAATTGTTAAAGCTACGTTTAAAAAAATCCAAATCCAAATTCAGTAAATCAGTACTTATTTAAGGATTAGCTTTTACATATATCAATTGCTTGAATGTATACTCAAAGTTAAACACCAAATTACAACAGTAACACAGCCGTGTTGCAAATTATATGAAGGAATGCAGTAGGGAGGGAGCTAAGATTGTCTGAAGGTGTTTCTTTCTGGTGTCATGGGCTTGATTTCCACAATATAAAAACAGACAGAACTAAAAATATTGTTTTGGCACAAAATTTTTATATAAGATTTAAATATATTTTTCCTATCATGAAAGTTCAACTAGCTTTCAGTTGGGATATATTAAAAAATTCTGGAGTCACCAATGGAAATTGGTACCACCATGCAGCTGTAATTAATGCAGACCACCATGCAGCCCTAATTTATGCAGACCACCATGCAGCTGTAATTAATGCAGACCACCATGCAGCCCTTATTAATGTAGACCACCATGCAGCCCTAATTAATGCAGACCACCATGTAGTTCTAAATAATGTAGACCATGTAGCCCTAATTGATGTAGAGCACCATGCAGCTCTAATTAATGTAGACCACCATGCAGCCCTAATTAATGTAGACCACTGTGCAGCCCTAACTAATGTAGACCACCATGCAGCTCTAATTAATGTAGACCACTGTGCAGCACTAACTAATGTAGACCACCATGCAGCCCTAATTAATGTAGACCCATGTGCAGCCCTAATTAATGTAGACCACCATGCAGCCCTAATTAATGTAGACCACTGTGCAGCCCTAACTAATGTAGACCACCATGCAGCTCTAATTAATGTAGACCACTGTGCAGCACTAACTAATGTAGACCACCATGCAGCCCTAATTAATGTAGACCCATGTGCAGCCCTAACTAATGTAGACCACCATGCAGCCCTAATTAGTGTAGACCACCATGTAGCCCACATTAATGCAGACCACCGTGCAACTCTAATTAATGCAGACCTCCATGCAGTTCTAATTAATGTAGACCACCATGCAGCCCTAATTAATGCAGATCACCATGCAGCTCTGATTAATGTAGAGCACCATGCAGCCCTAATTGATGTAGACCACCATTCAGCCCTAATTAATGTAGAGCACCATGCAGCCCTAATTAATGCAGACCACCATGCAGCTCTGATTAATGTAGAGCACCATGCAGCCCTAATTAATGTAGACCATCATGCATCCCTAATTAATATAGACCATCATGCAGCCTTAATTAATGCAGACCACCATTCAGCCCAACTAATGTATACCACCATGCAACCCTAATTAATTCAGACCACCATGCAGCTCTGATTAATGTAGAGCACCATGCAGCCCTAATTAATGTATACCACCATGCAACCCTAATTAATGTTGAGCACCATGCAGCCTTAATTAATGTAGACCACCATGCAGTCCTAATTAATATAGCAGAATCATCTTTGCAGATAGAACACACTAAGATTGCATGCTGCTATGCTCTTGAATTATATGTACTGATATGGTTTTATGCTGCTTAATCATTTAAATATAAAAATATTGAAATTCATTCATTATTGCAGTTGTTGTCCTTTATTACATACTTTGAATCGACTTGATTTTACAGGGTATACATTTTCATGGATTTATTTTACAGGGTATAAATTTTCATGGATTTATTTTACAGGGTATACATTTTCATGGATTTATTTTACAGGGTATAAAATTTTGTGGATTTATTTTACAGGGTATAAATTTTCATGGATTTCATGTTTTATTGGACTGAAACCATATGCTCATGGTACATATTGATATGTATTGTAATGCACAGCCTACTGTATGATACATAACACTAAATAATGAGGCAAATGACTAATAATGATTCACTGCTATTGAAGATTTAAAGTAGCTTTTACAAGGTAAATATCATTTTGTTTTGATTCTCCACCTTTACTGTTGATGTGTATACAGCTAGAACCATCCATTAGTACAGTTTTGAGGACTGATTTATTGGATTATCATCAAAGATGATGCAGTAAAGAAGTGGGGGATTCTCAAGTAAATTGTATACAACAATTATAGAGGACTGTCAGCAACTGAATTACTAAACTAGTTTCAATGAAAGGACAATGCCTGAATGTGATTTGTTTGATAGAAATTTCACAGATTCTTACAGTGGTACATGTGGAGTGTGATCACATATTTTTGCCCCAGAATTTGATCAAAACAAAGTTGTGGTGCAGGCTGAGTTGACACTCTAGATGAACTTGTGAGAACAAATCTTGCTGGTGTTGATATCAAAGACTTTGATCCAATGCTGGTAGTCAAAATGTGGAAGAGAAATCAAAGCAGATATCATTATCAGTAAAACAAAGAGAATGCTTTCACCAAAGTGATGAACTTTCAGTGATTAGATTTAACATAGACTAAATGTGGCAACATCATGATCAGTGATTGGAATACTGTGTAAAGATACTTTGTTAAAACAATTTTTTAAAAACTTGGGGGAAATCTGTAGCAAATTGAGTAATCAAATTATGGCTTTCTGCTATTGCCTGATGAAAACTATGGGGGTCAGAACAGTTTTTTAAAATAAATATATACTAACAGCAGATTCATATGTTTCTTTGAAGTCTGCAAAATGTTTATTTCACTCAGACAAATTTAAGGATCCCTGATACACATGGTAAAATGACATCTGCACAATGTCATGTTTGTGTTTAGTTTCCAGACTTTGAGTGATGTTCCAATTTATGTTTTGACTAGACCATATCAACAGCTGATAACTGTAAAGTACATGTATCTAAAAGTGTACTCAGAACTCGATACATTAGGGGTCTGAAATAGAAACACTCACATTTATTGTCATATGCTGAGTGCATCTATTTGCAGAATATGATAGTAAACATGTAGTTAAATTATTTTAATGTATCTAATAAATTTTTATGAATATTTAACAGAAAGGCAAGCCCTTAGTTTTTATTTGTTCTGCATGCTTTGTAATGGGTTTATCTTCCTAAATGTTCATTTTCTTAAATGTTTCAAATTAACCCACATATTGGCTTTTCATTTCATTAGTGATTATTAAGACTGAATTCTTCGTTACTGGGTCATTCTTGCTGAATGGGTTTCATACCTTATGGGTGGAACTAACTTGTATTTGCTATTAGGATGTGTATGTTGCATGGTTTAAATGTTTTTCATAATTTTTGTTTTTGGTTTCATATATTGGCATTTCATATTCTTCTGCTAGAAAGGGGAGAATTTCAATGTCTGATTGAAGATTCCCATAGTTGAATGAAGTTAATGGACAATGAAAGTTCCAGATAGAAGTTGATGTATTAGGTAGCAGATGACAGAAGTTTGCATTTAGTGAAAGAACTTTATATATATTGAAGTAGTAGAAATAAAACATGAATATAATGCATACAGATCAGTAAGATTGGCATGATAAACCAAAGCAGAATAAATCGTAATTTTTCAGAGAAATAAGTCTGCACCATCTCCCTTGACATAGCCTCGGTCTGTAGTTATGTGAGACATCATTCCAGAATGTGCTGACCAAGCTTTTCTGTAGAAGCCTATTGATTGAATGTTCAAACGTTTTTTTTTTGTGTGCAGTATATGGTCCGAACTAGTGACAAAAAAACACATTAAAGAACAGCTGGTTCATTTCTTTTTTTTTTTTTGATAATTCAGAAAATAATTAGTGGATTTACTGATTATAACAAGTATGAACAATAAATATTATAAAGACCTTTGTGTCTGTGTGCACTTCTCATTCTAAATTTTCTTCCAAGCTAAATTGCAAGTGATCAAATCATTACAAGTCCTTACAGACATTGAAAATGGCTCTAAATATGTAATTTTTAGAGGCATGTGGAGAGAAAGAGATATTACAAAAGAAGTCATCCTCAAAACATATTTATATTTTAACCTTTGCTTTTTCAATTAATGAACTAGAAATAAGACAGAAAATATCAAGTTAAACATGGCAAAAGATTATGCTAGGAGATAATGGCTGGAATTTCAGAGGGGATGGGGTCTCCCCATTTTCCACCATATTGAGTGGAGGGGGTCTCCCCATTTGCCATCCTGATGAACTGTAGTTTATTTTCAATGAATTTTTGGCTGTGTTTGTATCCAAAGATAGATATTTTATGTTTTTACTTTCTGTGTGTGACTTGTATAATATAAAAATTAGAAAATGCACCCACAAAACTTTTATTGTGCTACTGCATTGGAATGAATAGTATTTATGTAATTCTCCCCAACAGTTGTAATCATTTAAGTTCTTTCTCATTCTCTCTCTCTCATTCTTTCGTTCTCTTGCTCTATCTCGCTCTCTCTTTCTCTCTCAGTGACCATATTGACTGTAGGTTTAGCATAAGTTATTTGAGTTACTTAAATTTCCATGAGACCACTGTTCATCTTACAATCTATTACAAATTCCCTTTCGCTAATCTCTACATCAGTAAACTCTTTTGTTCTAGAGATGCACCACTTCTGCATACCTTCATTACAGTTTACTATGCTGCATTGCAGCAGGTCAGCAATGCATTCATTATGAAAATGTCTTAGGATTTATTTCTTCATTTGAATCACTAGTTTATATTTGTCTAGGTCTGTTGAAGCTGCTGTGTGACACCATTGTAATAATGCCAGATGCATTATTGGAGAAGACATTCCATAATTCCATCAATCCCCAGGTCTTCATAGTGCTAGCTCACCACAGTTCCCCTGAGATTAGGACCTGGATCATCAAGGTAAGTCCTACTATGAATTGTTCAATCCAAGTTGAATCGAGTTGACCCATGCATTCAGTTAACCTGATGGCAGGTGCTGAGGGGGTGATTACACCCACTACCATATATGTTCACTTATAAGATGAGCCAAACTGCAAACTGCACGTTCCCAGATCTGCCGTAATGCACAGGCAAGTCTGGTTGTGTGCAGTCTTTTAGTAGTAATAAGTAGAACTAACAAGGTGTAGTAATCAAATCGACTATCATTAATCCTTTGTTGTTAAGAGTATGAATGCATGTGTATATAGCAAGATTACAGAGCTTCTTATTTTCATAAAATGGGTCTTGTTATCACCAATGAAGCTTGGAGGGATATAACATTATTCCTGTTCATATCTGTATCTTTTTCATTCACATGACATTTGTTACCATCTTATTATTTTGTAATATTTTGTTACCCCCTCACATACACTCAAGATAATTGGTATGCAGATACATCTGGAGCAAAGTAACTCAACCATACAAAAATTAGGTCATTGTGATCTGATTTGCACACCTGAATGACTTGTATTTTCAGATGCTATTACACCCTCAATATCTTTGACCCTATTTCACTTGCACTTATAAAAATTGATATATGGATACCTCGTGTCCAAGTTAACTTGTCCATACCAGAACTCTGTCAGTGTAACCCAATTTTCATGCTTGAGTGGATTTTACATTTTCAGTTGTTTGTTTATCACACCCCCAATATCTTTGACCCTATTTTATCTACTACACATGAAAATTGTCTTGTGGATACATCATGACAAAAATATCTCAAATGTGCCAATACTAGGTCAGTTTTATCTAGTTTTCATACTTCAGTGACTTTTGTATTTGCATGTTCATTACACCCTTCAGTAAATTGGACCCAATTTCACATGTACTCAATACTATCAATTCAGATATTGTTATGTTTTCATGCCATTATTCCCATTCAGAAATGCATATGTGGTTTGCATTGTCTTTATCCATTTTTGTATGTATGTCTCCAGTTTGGCTTATTTAATTTCCAAATTGCAACTCTGACTCACTGATGACAAGTCACCCCTTAAGATAGATTTTACTTGCGCAATACACCTCAACTTATAGAAGGCTAAAATAAAATGATCTTTTTGCAGCCCTAAAAGGTGAATTCATCTTATAGTCGGGGTGACTTATGATAGAGTATATACTGTATATCAGTTTCACCCAGTATTCACACTTGGGTGACATTTGCATTATTACCTGTTTGTTCATTATACCCACAATATGTCTTGGACCCTATTGCACCTCCACTCATGAAAAGTATGTGGATAAAATGCTTGATAAAAGTAACTCGGCTATAACAAACTGGTATATGTGGTCGTTTTTTCACTTTAGAGGCATTTGTTGTTGTTCTTGTTGTTGTTGTTAGTTGAAAACCATTTTTCAGAACACAATAGGCTATATATGGCAGCCAGAATTACTGGTGGTGGAAGAACCAAGGAAAACCCTGATAGGAACCACCAACCCATGTGAAGATACTGGCAAGCCTTCTCACATACCCACATGCTCCATCTGCTTTGTGTACAGTGCTGATGTATGCACTGATAATAGTCCATGTTGTTACCATTCACCTTACTTAGCATAAAGTTTTCATGCCTATAGGGTCAGAAAGAAGGGACCAGCTTCTTCCTCTTCATCACTAAATATCTCCTCTATTCCAAGAAGTCTAAGGATTTTTCTGATTTATGGAAAATGCAAGCTTCCATAAGTTAATGGATCAGTGAGTTCCTGCAAGGAATGGAACACTGACACTTGTCAGCTTCCATGGGGGAGGGATCCTCAGCACTTCTGATGGAGGGAAATTGCCATCACCCAGTAGTGAGCTCCAGCTTCCTGATGCTAGCAAAGTGCAGTTGTCCTCATGCATGACTAAACCTATTTTTAAATTGAGGGGATCTTGTTTGTTGGAGTAGAGTTCCCTGAAAAGAGATTGCCCAATAAGGTTTATGTTGTCTGACAGGTCATTGCCCATGTGCCAGGTAACAGGCACCATCCATTATTCACCAGTCATTGGGTAATGTCTCAAGTGACAGTCACGAAGTGGGCACCAAGTAGTGTGTCAAATGACTGAGTGGCTGCCACTGGGTACCAGGCAATGGGCCACTTTTGTTTCTGATCACCAGATACTGGGCACTGGGTTTGAACACTAACGTAGGTAGTGGATCAGGTCCACCTGCCCCCTTCTTTTTATTACCTTTCAATCCATACAGACCAAAGGCTTCAAGTTTTGATAACTGATTTAGAACAAGGATGAGGTCAACACTCCCCATTTCTTGATGTTAAAATTCAAACCATTTGAGGCTTGGGAACTCCCACCACCTAGTTCAGAGTTGTGAGTTGTCCATATTTGTCCTCCAATGACACAATGGATGATTTTGCCATGCTTCAGTGGACCAGGCAGGATGTAGATCATCCCTACCATCTCCAGTCCCAGGAGATGGAAAGGGGTACCACAGCTCAGCACTTCCTGCATCAAGAGGTCATTGTTAATATACTTCTCCAGTAAGAGGGAAACAATGGGTTAGTCCCATCCCACCATGAGTGGAGACCGGACAACAAAGCCTCATTCATTAAGTCCCCATTTTCTGACAATGGAATAGTTCTATCTCACCATGGGAGTGAAGACAGGATGATGTACTATCAATCTGACACGGGTGAATTCCCTGAAGAATCAGTCATATAGTTCCTTCACCTCTTTTGGGGTTCCCATCTTTGTCTTATCCTAAGAAATGTTGGCCTTTAATAAAGCAGTGAACAGGGTGTACTGCCTCCTTTTCCCAGATCAGTGTCTAAAACCCTTGGGTTCTTCGGACACTTGGATCCTCCTCAGTTGGGAGAGACTTTCCAAGGCACAGTCAAAATTGGATATTTTGACCCCCCTTGAGTGATAGGGAGGGAGCTAACTTACAAGTTGTCTCAAGGCCCATAGGTGGCCAGGCAGGAAATGGTTGGTCTTTCCCCCTCATCTATGCTTTCAGTTAACATTTTCCATTTGACTGCTTAGCCTCTTAGCCCCTTGCTTTAGATTGCAGTGCTTCCAAGATTTGGATTTCAGCATGGAACTGGGCACATCTCCCCATTAAGTTTTTCAAGGCTTTGGAACTGAAATACTCTTGTTACTATATCCTCCCATGCCATTCTTTTCATTCAGCTTCTAAAATAACTTTGTTGAAATGAGTAGTCATTGTCTCTGGCTGCTTTGCTGAGAGGTCATTGCCAAGACACTGAGACAGACACTTTAGATGTCTAAGGTGCTCTCCACCAAGCTCTTCCACATCTATAGGGATGTGGCCTTGGAGAAATAAAAGGGTTTGCTGTAGTTCAACAAAATCCTTCCGTGTGCCACTCTGCTTGATGCAGAGATGTTATTTGGTGGGCTGATCCCCACAGTGACATCAAATGATTTTGAATTAGCATTAACTCTGGTCCCTGGTATTGTCACTTTTCCCATCTAAATTGGCAAAGAAATACCTTAAAGATGAAAGGTCCACAGTCCCCAGTTTTTTTTCGTTGCTGATTCCCGTTCAGAACCATCAGTTCTAGTATAAAACTCCTTTCCACTTGTCTTTCTCACAACAAAATGTCCAGAAGGGGCCAGGGAAGGAAGTCTTTGGACCCCTACAGAGTCTGTAAGGATGGAGATAGTCATTTCTAGGAAGCCAAACCCTTTCCTGACAAGACCTCTCTTTGCAGCTGTATCTAGGAAGGCGAATCCTCTCCTGCCAAGACCCCTGTTATCAGCTTCTTAATGTTCCAGTAGGTGCTGGATTGAACCTCTTTTCAGAGGTTTGGTTGGACCTTATAGATAATGCATGGGTCCTTTCCATGATAAAAATATTACCATTTTTGCTTTGGGACCCTCGACCTCTTTCAAGGACACCTGTTCGGTTCCATGGTATCCCTATTGGAAGAGATATATACATATCTGAGGAAGTTTGCAGTAGAGGGGGTGACAAACATTCATTGTTCAGGAAATTATTTCCCGATCTTCACAGTATCAAAAAGGTGGAAAGTTCTGACTCATTATCAATCTTTCTCCTTTCAACAAGTTTCTTCAAGAAGAGAATTTCAAGATAGAGATATTTGCCTCTGTCAGAAATACTGTCATTCCAAACAACTAGGAATTAGTCTCCATAGATCCCCAGGATGCCTATCTTCACATCCCTATTTTCTGAACCCACAGGAAATTACAGAGGTTTTGGGATATTTTGGACAGATCTTTTCGTTATGGGCTCTTCTAGTTGACCTAGTTTACATTGTAGAGCCTTGACCAGGGTGATGTGTGTAATAGTGGCTTATTTAAGATTGTTTTAAGTCCCCATCATACAATGGTTTAATGATTGGTTAATACAAAAAAAATCCTAAGATGTGCCATTCAGAAGGATCAGTCTTTCCTTTGGGAGACAGTGATTAATTTAGGCTGAATCCCCAGCCAGGAGAAGTTGGATGTTTTCCCTTCTCAGAATTTTTTATTATGTGGCAGTTGATTTTCTCACCCATGAAAGGACAGTGCATGTTTCTTTGGACAGAATCTCCCAGATACATCCTCTCATAGAAATTCTGGATGAGAAGACTTCATTGTATGCTTTCCTCTGTCTCTCCTGGGGGCAAAATGGCACCAGAAAAAGTTCTGTGAGGAAGCTTCAATTGCTGCCTCTCCAGTTTTTGTTTCTAACAAACTGGAAACTTCACAAGTAACCCCTGTAAGCTCAGATTCTATTTGGCTGCAAATCTTGTCAGTATCTGAGTTGCTGGAAAAATCAAGACAGGTTTTTAACTGGAGTTCCAATTCATCAAATGGAACCTCATTCCTTGTATTGCACCTATGCCTTGGGTTAAGGCTGGGGTGCTTACCTAGAGCCAGAGGGAGTAGTCCTGCTGGGTCTGTGGTCTCTGGAAAATAAGTTTTCCTTCATATCAACAAATGTGGGCTGTTTTTATAACATTTTATGGGTGCATCACCTGCACAAGACATCGCTGCATCATGGTTGCTTTGGAAAAAATGTTATTCATATAGTACCGTAGATATAAAGGTCCCCTTCATGTTGCTTCTATCTGCTTCAAAGTCTTGAACATCCTCTGTTGGACAGCTTACAAAGAGACCACCATCTGAGCCAGCCATATTCTAGACAAGAGGAACATTCTGTTGAACAGCCAGTTCAAACAGGAATGAGCAGTCTTCACAGAATGGTCTCTGCACAAGTAAGTAGCAGAGACTTTTTATCTGTGGGGAAAGCCAGTGGTAGTATTGTTATAATGAGGTTGAACAACATGCCCCTTCTTTATGTCTTTTCCATGGCAGACCAGAGGCATAGGTGGTGGATGCCTTCAGTTTGAGATGTGATTGACTGTATGTCTACACCTTCCATCTTTAGAATAATTCCTTAGGTTCTTCACAGGATCAGGATCGCCAAGTCAAGGCTAATTGTCATAGCTCCTCAGTGATCCCAGTGAGCCAATTTCAGTGATCTTCTTGAGTCTATGAATCAGTCTTTCTTCTTTGCCAACCTGTGATTCTGGCCAAGAATCAGCTACCTTCAGTAGGTCCCATTTCTGTTGTAATACTCAGTCTCAGTCATACCTGTGCTGCAGATGATCATTATAGACTACTGGTACTTTAGAACTTTATTTTTCTGTCTAAAACAGAAGAGTAAAGAAAGGATCAGAACCATTTTGTTCTTCGTTCTTGAAGGTATCTCTGACATTTCTTCAGTAGCCATATGGATTGTTCTGGCACACTGGGAGAGATCTTTATTTCATGACATTCAAAGTCTATGAAGTTAGAGCTGTTGCTGCATCATGAGCCTTATTTAATCATTCTTCTTTGGACAGCTGTCTTGAAAGCTGCATTCCGGCATTCTCACTCCAACTTTTTGTCATTTTATCTTTATTTGGTGCCAAACCAGGTGAAGACATTTACATTTTAGGTCCAAGTGTGTCAGCCAACAAGTTGTCAAGACATCCTCCAACCAGTGGTACAGCATCCTACTGACGGAAATCACAAGTTAGGCCATCACCCTCCCAGCAGGCTGGCAAATTCAGCAGTACAATAACAGCAGGTATTAATGGAGAGGTAAAGTTAATTTTGATTATGTAATGCTTACCTGCTATTATTGCCAACCTCTCTTCCTGCTCAGGTGCCATTTCCATCTCAGTCCAATCAGAAAAGGACTGAAGT
This sequence comes from Megalonaias nervosa, assembly GCA_016617855.1. Classification (NCBI taxonomy): domain Eukaryota; kingdom Metazoa; phylum Mollusca; class Bivalvia; order Unionida; family Unionidae; genus Megalonaias; species Megalonaias nervosa. The sequence continues at coordinate 79,148 of JAECUM010000533.1, forward strand.
TCCATATGACTGAAGTTGTCTAAGTTATCTGAATGGGATCATCATCTTTTATTTTCTAGACCTCCAGTTACTAATTGGAATAATCACCATGGACTGGGGACTAGCACACAGAAAGATGTAGCTATGATAGCAGGTAAGTATTTCATAATTGAAGTTAGTTTCACACCTACAAAAACTACATTTTCATTGCTAATGGTGATATGTCATTGAGTTGTTTATTGGCATCAATAACCACTTCCCCATTACACAAGGTCAGTAGTGTACTTTTTAGAGACTTTGTATTGAGGGATCACTTTATGGTAAATTGAAATGTAATTAATGTGTATTACGGAAAATGTATGGAACTGATATTGTATCTTTTCTTTCCGATATGTCAGGTTCTGGCGAAGTATCTTGAACACTGTAATGCGGGATATGTGGAATCTTTCCTAAAAATGGATGGCTTCCAGCTGTTGTCTGCCCAGCTGTTCCAATATCCCACCTACCAGGAGCAGTTTGAGGCAGCTCTCTCAATAGTCCTGGCAAGGAATTTCAGCTTTGAGGATGGGTATTTATTAGACTTTACTTTTTGTCTTGTCAGCATTCAAAGAAGGCAATATACCTGTTATCATTGTATACTATATATAGTAATCCTGGTGTCCAATTGTTCATCCTTCCATAAGTCCATCACATAAAATCTTGTAAATGCAACTAGTCTTGCAGTTTTAGCTCTACTGGTCATAGGCTACAACTAGAGCATATGGGATGGTCTGCCATTCATTGTCAGTCTCTTAGCACAGGTTTGTTATCTCTTCATCTCCTAAACTACTTGGAGAGATGCCATAAACCTGTATACACACATTCATCACAAGGTCTAGTTGATCTTAAATGAAAATGGTGCTGCTTGTACTTCCAATATGGCTGCCACAGTGGCCATCTTAAACATTTTGTTATTGACACTCATCTTGAATGGATGGTCCTATAAAAATGTGTTTTTCACTAGAAGACTTGTTATTATCTCTAGTAGTTCTTGAATGAAAATAGTGTTGATCTTGCATCCAGTATGGCTTCCATGGCATCCAACATGAAAATATTGTAGCTACTCTGCCTGAATGGATGGTGATACGAACCTTTTCAGCAAAAGACTTCTTTTAATGTCTAGTTGTTCTTACATTATAATGGTGCTGATCTTTATCCAGTACGGCCACCATTGCTGCCATCTTGAAAATCTTGTTATCAATACTGAGTTTCCTTCTGAACAGATGGCATATTAACATGGGGTTTTTCACCAAAGACTTCTTATGATGTTTGTACAAATTAAAATTGTGCTGATATGGTTGTGGTCATGGTCATTACGGTCATCATATACCTATATTCTGGTGATGACCATTATATGAACTAAATTTCTAAGTAACCCACTGCAGCAGTAGTTGCATTTACAAAATTCAGTCATATACTGCATCCAGTCGGAAAAGGTGGTAGCTCCTGCAAAAGGAGCATGGTGATTTGTCTAAATGCACATATTAATATAATAATCATAATATGTACCAAATTTCAAAGTGACCAATCAGAACTGCAGAACTAGTTGTATTCAGAAGACTGTCATGAAATGCGTAGCTGCAAGACAAAAAGGGGGCCCCGAGTGGCCGAGTGGTCTAAAGCGCTCTCCGTTACGGATCACTGTCATCTCACCTCTGTCTGCGTGGGTTCGAGTCAAAGATTCGGCGAATGTGGATATGTGAGAAAGCTTGCCAGTAGCTTCTCGTGGGTCGGTGGTTCTTTCCGTGGATTTCCCGGTTTCTTCCTCCACCATTAATACTGGCCGCCATGTATAGCCTATCGTGTGCTGAAAAATGGCGTTAAGCCCCACAACAACAACAACAACAACAACAACAGCAAGACAAAAAGGGCAATAACTCTATGAAAAATTGCACGAGGAAGTTAATTTGTCTGTATGTGTATCTCCACATGATAACCATAACATTTCACATGTTTCATTGTGATCCACTGAATTCTGTGAGTCTGCTCAGACCAGATGTGTTCATAAGATTCTTTCATACACTAAATTCATTTCCAAAACAAAATGGCAACAGCGCTAAGTATTCCAAAAAATCTGGAGTCCCTTGAAGGGACTGATGTCATAATGGCCAAAAAGAATTTCCATCAGTCCAGGAAAAGACTGTTTCTTCTTTTTAACTGCTGAGTGTTGAAACCAGCTCTGATATGCTTAAGATTTTCAAGATGGCATCTTTGGCAGTGATATTGGAGTAAGATCAATACTTTTTATATAAGATCAATTAGACACAAGAAATATTTTGGTATAAACTCCATTTTGATTCAGGATATATAGCGATAACAAGATTTTCAAGATGGCTATTATGGTATCCATATTAGATGTCAATTCATCATCATTTTTCATTCAGGACCAACTAGACACAACAAAAAATATACTGCTGAAAACCCCATGTCAATATGACCATCCATTCAAGAGGAGTGGTGATTATAGGATTCACAAGAAGGCCATTGTGATACCATATTGGATGCAAGATTGGCACCATGATCATTTAGGATCAACTTTTTATTACAGGAAGTCAATTGAGTGGAAATTCCATGTCAGTATGACTATCCATTCAGGAGAAGTAATGATAACAAGATTTTCAAGATGGCGGCCATTGTGGCCATATTAGATGTCAGATCAGCATCATTTTCATTTAGGACCCCATGTCAATATGACTTTCCATTTAGGAGTAATGATAATATTTTCAGGATGGCAGCCAATCATTGTACTTGCACTATTTTCTGACAAGTTATGCACATTTTGTTATTACTACTCATCTCCATCAGCTGGGAAGGAGTGTAATGAAATGGGTTATTTCTGTGTGAGCTAATTGCTCACCATTCCTCTTGTTTCTTGCAGAGACAGGATTACCATGAATGATAATTTGTTTGTTATCATATTAGCATGAAACATAGGTATCAGTTTTAAGACAGCTATGGCAGCAATAGAATATCGTCAACATCAGGATTCTGTATTATATGTTACAAATTTGTGGAATTCAGATGGGGGGAGGGTAAATTATAAGGTGGTATGTAGACAAGACACTGTTTCAGGGAACCCTTATTAAGTCAAATATATGGCATACATCACAATATGATACAAAGGTGAGACTAAGTTACAAGGAAGCCTTTTTAAGTCAGATATAGGTGGGGACATCATAGTATGGTATAAAGGTTAGACTACGTTTCAGGGAATCCTTATTAAGTCAGATAAAATGGGTACATCATTGCATGGTTCAAAGGTGAAACACTAGGTTACAGGGAAGCCTTATTAAGTTAGTTTTTGGGTCACACCATAATATGGTATGAAGGTGAGACATTTCAGCGCAACCTTTTTAAGTCAGTGTTAGGAGGTATATCAGAGCATGGTACAAAGTTGAGACACTGTCTGAAAGGGAACACTTATTAAGTGGAGGTATATAAGAGCATGGTACAAAGGTGATACAGTATGTTACAGGAACCATTATTAAGTCAGATATATGGGGGGGGTACATCCTGGCATGGTATGAAGATGTGACACTATGTTACATGGAACCATTATTAAGTCACATTTATGGTTTACCCTAATTCATGCAATTTTTCATACAGTTGAAAATAATTATTTGTTTTCAGAGAACAAATAATTATAAGTAACCAAAAATAATTATTATTTTAGAGTACTAAATCTGTATGAAAAATAAAGGGATAGGACATCCAAAAAGATCTACATGTCCTACAATTTTCTCTGACCCAACCGTAATAAAATGTAATAAATAAACTAGCACATTGGTTGTTTTTATAACACACGATTTTGACTAATTAGTAATAAATTCTGAATGATTAATAGTTCCTAAGACACTTCTGTGTATTGCAGACAGGTGTTTCCTCTGTTCAACATGTGATTAAAATGGATAATGTTACATATAACTTCTGTTCTTACACAAACATTAAAATAATGAATCAATTACAATGAAAAATGAAAGAACTCAGAAAACTTTAGTTGTTAGTGAAAGTTCAGTTGAGAGAAAGAAAGATTAAACAGTAATGTTTTAATCATGTGTAAAATTGTGTGCATTTAGAGAAGCCTTTTCTGTAGCTGTTATCTTGGAAATGTGATTAATACTGTCAAATTTGTGTGCAGTTGATATTCTTACAGCAAGATTAACCTCAGTAATCTAAATACAATAAAAAATGAGTTTATAAAGACTTACGTTGTTATTAGTGTTATTAGTAATGCTGTGTGTGTGAGCAACAGAGATGGATGAAACATTGTGGTATGTGTAAGATCACGTGTATTCATGGCATTATTTCTTTGGAGCTGTTGGAGAGAGATTTTGTTTGGCAATTGTAATTTTTATTGTTCAGTTATGTGATGATTATGATCTTCAGGGCACTACTATTGTCATTTAATGCCATTGTCTTATTGTAGTTGAGATAGACATGGCAACTTTGCAGTAGTGATCACATGGATATGCAGAGTTGCTGCATGCTAATTAAATATGATTTGAACTTTGATGGAAACCAAATTTACTGTTTAGATAATTCTAGTCAAAGCTGGAATGAGGACAAGATTCCCACAGATGAAATCAAATTAGTGAGGATGTCAGGAGTGAAACGAGGTTGTCCATAGGGCAATGAAAATATGTCTGCTGGTTTTAAAGGCTATTGACCTGTTGTTAATGAACAGTAGTAGATATTGTAATGACAAGCAATTAACTGCATCACTTATTCATTGTTCTCAAAGATGAAAATAGCAGTAGAAGGGTGGATTGAAGAAGAAAGATAGATTTTCAGTAAAACTTGTATCTTATAAGAAAACATCAGATGGCTTCCAGACTTGTTATAAAGTGAGTAAGCTACATTGTGGTACTTTGTGACAAAGATGGACTTAGAAAAGGGCATGCATTAATGGTATCGTTTGTACAATTTAAACCAAGAATTTTATCAGCAGATTTGTTGGAGAATTTACTGTCCAGGTAATTATAGTCAGTGCTGGATTGGTGCAAGAGTCCCACAGATGGGATCAAATCAGCTATCAGCAGGGAAATGAATGTTTTGCTCATTATAAAGAAACAATAACTTGACCAATGCTCACTTTGGCATGTACTGATTTATAAATTTTTATGGACAAGAAAACATCATATGGTTTCTGAACATGTTTTCAAATGCATGTAGTACTTCCTGTCAGTGACCAGCTTAATAAGGAGCACCCATTAACAAGGTTGTTTAAGATTTGTGTGTTGTATAGGTCACTGTCCAGCTGATAATGAACAGTGATGGATATTGTAATGCCAAACAAATCACATATCAATCATTATTTTTCTTCAGAAACCATGGTAGCCCAGTTGGTAGAGCATCAGACTTGTAATCCAAGGCTCACAGTTTTTACGCCTGTCCAGGACACCAGTGTGTTCCTCATAAAAACACTTAGTTCCTTTTTCCTTGGCATGATATAGCCAATACTATGTTTAAAGTGCCATTAAAACAAACATTATTTGTTCTCCCCAATAAAGATAATAGAAAGGTGAATCAAAGAACAAGGTTAGATAAGAGTCTCACTTAACAAAACTTTCAAAACAAGATGATTGGAGGTCTTTATGAATGACAATAAATGATTATTTCTGTCTTAATCATCTGCTTCATTATTCAATACCTCAAATAAATACCCAAAGTTATTATTTCATCAAATATATTTTTAGCAAATAATACATAGTCATTTGATGTATCAAAATTGTACATCAATATTTTTGGAGGCCATATGAAACATGAACATCTCAAGGCTGTTTGAATTTGAATTTTCTTCTTGATTTAAATATAAAACAATATAAAGTTTTACAGAATGTAAAATCAGTGCTTTAGTTGTATATTATTATAATCTCTCATTCTTTTTCATAAAACAATTTTGTAATATTTCAGTCTTTTCTGTAAAGATAAATCTTCTCATTGTAATTTTTTGGTACTTATATTTAAAGGATCTCTTGAAAAATATGAGGTCTTCATACAAAGAAATATGATTCTTTTAATTAATTATGATTTGTATTTAAAGGATTTCTTGAAAAAATATGAGTTTTATATACAAAGAAATGTGATTCTCTTAATTATGATTTGTATGGATAGATTGTGTATGAAAAATTAGAGGGTACAGAAACTTAGATGAATTAAGGTGCATGATAGCATGGTTCAAAGGTGAGACAGTATGTTCAAGGGTTCAGGGTTTGAAGTCATATACTTGAAAGTATTTCAGAGTGCACTTCAGAGGTGAGAAATTGTGTACAAATACATCCCTCATAATCTTATTCCTTTTGCACAGTTTATTTGTACTGACACACCTTTTTTTCCATGTATCCGTAATGAATATTGCATGAATTGCATGATGCACATTACAGTGTGGAATGTTCTGATATTAATGCTCTTGGTCAGTTTGCAGTAAGCAATGATAATGGAGTTTGGGAGTAAAGAAATGTACTGTGTGAAGGAGCAGACGGAAAAACATAAATGAGGTTTGATCCTTTGGCTACTAGACTATAGTATTTTATGAGGGAATACTTTATTTTCATTTCTTCTTGCTATCATTTAGGCTCTGTTTGATGGAAGCTGTGGAGGAGCCATCACTTGTTCAGCAATCAGCTGTACAGCTGACATTGGCATTGCTTGGAAACAGCACTGGTGACCTTGCCCTTTGTCATAATGCATTGAATGTCTGCACTCAGGTATGAATTAACAGCAGTTTTTTCATTTTGTCTCCTGTAATACAATACATTTGAGGCTGTATAGACACAACTACAATTGTGATCAGTTTTGGTTTTTTGGGGGTTGGGTGAAATTTTGGTTTTCCTGTTGTTAACAGAAATCAGACTTTGGCATCATGTTTCAGTTGCTGCTGCAGTAGTGTCAACATTTGTGCTGCATTTGGTCACAAGTTTTTAAAACCCTAAAGGGATATCTCTTACACATACTGTATATATTCATTTATAAGTTGAGCCCAACTGCAAACTGCACAGACCCAGATCTGCCATTGCATAATGCGCTGGCAGATCTGGGTCTGTGCAGTTTGCTTGGAGCAATGAGTAGAACAAGCTGCATAGACCCTGATCTTCAGGCACATTATGCTAAGATAAGAATATTTGTTGCTTGCAGTTGTACTTGACTTGTAAGCAAGTATATTATGGTATAATGAAGCATGAGTAAGCCTTTTAGCTATTAAAAGCCTGCCGTAATGTACAGTACATAATTCTGTGATGTTGTCTGTCTGTCTGTCTGTTCCCTGTGAGGCAAGGAAGACATAGGTTGATCTGAGACAAGAAAGGCACCTTTTTATTTTGGGGTCAGTAGGTCAAAGATGAAGGCCAGTGAAACTGAAAGAAAGTAAAATGTGTTTACCCAGGATAACTTATGGTCAATTTCTTTACCTTGACCAAAAAAATTCTGTGGTTGCTTGTCTTTAAGACAAGAAAGGCAGCTATTGTTTTTCAGTTCAAAAGGTCAAGTATCCATTGAATCAAAGAGAGTTTTGTATAAAAGAAGTTTAATAATGGTATTTACCACATATTAAGTAGAGGGGCTTTGAGTGGCTGAGTGGTCTAAAGTGGTCATCGTTCCAGATCACTGCCATCTGTCTGCGTTGGTTGGAGTCTCAGGCTCAGCTAACATGGGTATGTGAGATAGCCTGCCAGTAGCTTCTCTTATGGGTTGGTGGTTCTTCCTGGGGTTTTCCAGGGTTCTTCCACCACCAGTTATACTGCCACCATGTATAGCCTATCTTGTGCTGAAAAATGGCATTAAATCCTACAACAACAACAACAACATATCAAGTAGATAATGTACCACATGTCAAGTATATACTGTACCACATGTCAAGTATATGTAATGTACCATTTATGGTACACTTGTTTGTATCACTTTCCACTTCCACCCACCTTTATTTTAAAGCTTTGATAGGTTTGTCATTGAGGTTTTTCTGTACGCAATAAGCCCCATATACTGATAGGAATTGTTGTTGAACTGAGACTTTATTATTTACTGTAGCTCATTCATGTGGAGCATGTTGTCTGCTGTTACCTATGAGCGGACATGACACTGAAATGTGTATGCATTTAGCATATTCATGTCTTGTGCATATTTTTAAAACAATATTGTTTTCATCAGTACATGCTCATCTTCATCATCACTTTAAAAGGTACAAGGTAGAAAACCAAAAACATTGATGATCCTTTATTTTGTTGTAATTTATACTTTTATCCTTATCACTGTGTGTGTGTGTGTGTGTGTGTGTGTGTGTGTGTGTTAAAGCTTTATGATCATTGAAATTCAAACTTTGTGTGTCTGATTATTTATCTTCCAAATGGTGAAACACTTATTTGCTGCTTGCTATAGTTAAAGTGTATTTTGAATACTACTGTTCTTCTATTTCTTTCTGTCTTTTCTTCTCAATGAGCAGGTTCAGTGCAAAAAGGAATCAGCTAGTTAACTCTTGGTTTTTGTTTTCATTGTTGTTAATTTTATTTATATACCTATATAATATTCCATGTTACAGCTATTTGAAAGCTCCATTGTGCTGGCGGGTGCAATGGTGGATGCAGGGCTGATGGAAGTCTTATCCAACATGATCATCAAAGTTCTGGAGAAAGAATCCTGGTACACCTTCTTTTATCCATTACTGTCTGTTAGATCAAAGAAAGTTTGTAATTCAAACAGATTATTTTGATATCTCTCATGTGTATCACTCTATTTGATATTAAAGCAAGCCTTTGATATATGCCCAAAAATGGATAATCTGACTTTCTTCCCAACTTAGTTTTGGTCCTACTGCTTGTAGCAATGATATCTTCATTTGGTCCTGTCTGTTCACTCTGAAAAGCTTGTAAACAAAATTGCACAAAAACCACTAGGCATAGACAGTGAAATTTGTCTAGCATATTTGTACCCTACTGTAGTTGACTTGATTAGATTCTCAGGACATTGCAGCAAATTTTCCATCTTTTACACATTTTATTTTTACTAAAACCATGTTAGCTTGATTAAGCAAAAACCACTTGAGGTTGACATATGAAATTTGGTGAGCATATTTTTGTTTATACACAGATGACCTGGTTAGATTTTCAAGGCATTATAATTATAACAGTAAATTTTACACATTTTACAAGTTTGATTATTATAGACATGAGATAGACAAATAAAATATGTTTGTAATCATATTTTGGTGACCTGATAAGATTTTCATGACATTACAGTGATATTTCACATTTTTCTTATTTATTTTAACATTACAGGGGTATAATCTTTTACCAACACAAAATCTAGTATTGAGTATAACTTGTTGATGCTTAACACATCAGTACTTTGCAACTTTTGCCTCACCCACAAAGCATGTCAAGACATAGGTATCACTTTTCCAGAGATGATTTCATTGTTATTTGCAACATTCAATTTTTGCATGCAGCTCATTTTCTGACACTGATGCATGTACAGCCATGAAAGTAGATGTTTGTATCTGTTCTTATTCAAAAGGAAATCACAGTGACCTACTGTATGTGCTTTGTGACTTTGCCACATGTTTGTTGTATGCCTTGACATAGCAGGTGAGACATAGGATTGTCTTTTCCTGGGTTAGCAGAGAGCCAGACACAGGTACAGTATATGACTATTTTGGTGGTGATGGTATAGTCATCAGTATTTTGACCTTGGGTTGTGGCATTGTTATCAATGTTAAGATAAGAGATATGGATGGGTAGGGAAATTTTGCCAGGTAGTGGGCCCAGGTATCCAGTGAGGAACTACACAGGTAAGGTACCTGTCCATCCCTAGCTAAGATTTGAGTTCATCTGTAAGTTCTGTAAAGGCATGGTATATAGCACTCTTGAAAGCAAGGCACCCTTGGTTCAATGATTTTGATACTGCAGGTTCCACATATCTTATTTCTGATGGTATTTATAGTAAAGATCATGAATGTGCACATATTGATCACTCTTTTGTTGTAATTTTATCAAATGTTGTAATTCTGAAGTTCAGTTTTTGTTTGAAGCCAAATTATTAGGTTGATTTTCTCCGGCAAACTTGAGTTTGGACTTAAACTGAAGTGGAAAATAAATCGTGCAATCTGATATGCTGAAATTTAAGGCAGACTTGAAGTAGAAATCATGGAAATAATAGTACTCCATTCCTAAACCATGAATTTGTGGAAACAATAGTACCCATATCCCAAACCATGAAATTGTGGAAACAGTAGTACCCCATTCACAAACCATGAATTTGTGGATACAATAAAACTGCATTCCCAAACCATGAATTTGTGGAAACAATAGTACCCTATTCCCAAATCATGAATTTGTGGAAACAACAGTACCCCATTTCCAAACCATGAATTTGTGGAAGCTGTAGTACCCATATCCCAAACCATGAATTTGTGGAAACAATAGTACTGATATCCCAAACCATGAATTTTATCACCAAATGAATTTACAGTATTTATTAGAGCTGTAAAAATACATCCAAGGCATGAAGCATGATATTTATGAATTTTGTTTTGCTAGTAGTGTCCAGTACATGAAATTTAATTGTATCTTTAATAATTGATGTTTGTATATTTGTGTAGTCCAGGTGATGTGGAGGGATTTGATGAGAGTGAGATGCTCCTGCATGACATCCAGCGTTTTCTGTGCACGATGGCTGTATGGGAATTCAGGTAAAGGCAGTCTCTGTTCCCTTTACTCATGTTCAAAAGATTTATTGTTCATTGTTTTATGGTTTGGTTGTTTGTTTGTAGTTTAGATTCCTCCATTGGTATTTGAAGCATATCATTCAAGCTAGCTGTTAGGTTTTGTGGACTGATGAATGAAGAGTTCACTGTAAAAAAAATGATAACAGACAAGGATCACTAACAATTATTGCAATAAAAGTTGTGTTTAAAATCTGATTTTTGGCAGTTAACTTTAGATAAATGTTAATCTTGTTGCATACCATTAATTTCCACAATAATTTCATCTCCAGAAAACTTTGTAGGCAGAGATAATATTTGATATATTTATGATCATCTTACAATAGTTTTTTCACAATATTTAAATGTTCAAATGGAGCAGTTTATTAACATTATTTGAACAGCCACTGTAATCACTTTGTAAGAGTTACGTGATTAATTCTGGCCTGGATACCATGATTTAACCCTTTCCCTCATAGAGTGTATGGCTTTTTAGCCCTTTGATACGCATGTAGCACAGTTAACCAGTGCAGTGCGCTATAAATAGTACACCTTTTACTTATTCTACTCCATACCCATAGGCCTGTTAAGCAGTGAAGTGTATGTTACGTTTAACTGCAATTTTAACCATTTTACGTTTTTGGTACACATATATTATGTATGGAAAGATTTAAGAGTAAAATACGGTTGTTATGGCTGTATAATTATTTTTCACAGAAGAATTTTTTATGTGCTTTAAAATCTTGAGAGCACTCGTTCACCATCAAGTCAGTGAAGCCGCGTGAACAACCGTAGCTGCCATTTCTCATACTCGAAATTTACAAGTTCTTTGTCTGCGTCTGCATCACTAAATCAGCTGAATTTGATAATTTATAAAAACTAATGGCTTCCTACATCAGTATCAGAACCTTTACCTAAGTTATTGAAGCTTTCATAGTTGTGATTCTAATCGTGAAAACTCGAGTAAGTACCGAACGAAATCCGCAACCGCCATTTTGGAGAGTGGAGAATACGACCTACTTACTTTAAATAGCAGATTTCGACCAGAGCATAAACAGTGACCACGTGATCTGACGTAATGGTCATTCACACCAATGAATGTAGTATCTAATAGGGGTTTTTCCCCGAAGGTGGCGCTACGAAAACCCACTCAAAATGGCTGATGTTTACAGCAAGCGTCAAAAGGCGCTTCCATGAGAATGGTGTAGAGGCGTCAAAAGGCGCTTATATGCGAATCAGGTAGAGGCGTCCAAAGGTGCTTCCATGCGAATATGGTAGAGGCATCCAAAGGTGCTTGTATGAGGTAAAGGGTTAATACCATGCTTGAGTACATCTCAGTAACCATGGAAACAGAAAGCAAACTGTTGAAGTGAGCAGTATAGACCCAGATCTGGTCTGACCCCTAAATCATGAACAGTATAGACCCAGATCTGGCTCATGATGACCCAAAATCATGAACAGTAAATAGACCCAGATTTAGCCTGACCCCAAAGTCATGAACAGTATAGACTCAGATCTGGTTTGACCCCAAAATCATGAACAGTATAACCCAGATCTGGTCTGACCCCTAAATCATGAACAGTATAGACCCAGATCTGGCTTGACCCCAAAATCATGAACAATATAGACCCAGATCTGGCCTGATGCCAAAATCATGAACAGTAAATAGACCCAGATTTAGCCTGACCCCAAAGTCATGAACAGTATAGACTCAGATCTGGTTTGACCCCAAAATCATGAACAGTATAACCCAGATCTGGTCTGACCCCTAAATCATGAACAGTATAGACCCAGATCTGGCTTGACCCCAAAATCATGAACAATATAGACCCAGATCTGGCTTGATGCCAAAATCATGAACAGTAAATAGACCCAGATTTAGCCTGACCCCAAAATCATGAACAGTATAGACCCAGATCTGGTTTGACCCCAAAATCATGAACAGTATAGACCCAGATCTGGCTTGACCCCAAAATCATGAACAGTATAGACCCAGATCTGGTTTGACCCCAAAATCATGAACAGTATAGACCCAGATCTGGCTTGACTCTCAAGTCATGAACAGTATAGACCCAGATCTGGCTTGACTCTCAAGTCATGAACAGTATAGACCCAGATCTGGCTTGACACTCAAGTCATGAACAGTATAGACCCAGATCTGGCTTGACCCCAAAGTCATCAACAGCATATACCATATATACTTGCTTATAAGTCAATTCAACTATAAGTCAACCCCCACTTTAGGACACCAAAAAGAGGCTTTCTCTATTACCCTCCTATAAGTCAAGGTGTTTTTGAAAGCAAATTCCATCTGCAAGGGGTGACATGTAGTCAGTAAGTCGGAGTCATTCTTGGAGAAAAATAAACAAGCCAGATGGGATTGATGGATAGACAAGCAGATAGGACAAATAAAGATGAAACCAGTATAGAATAAATACATTTATATTTACTGAGTTGAAAATGTACAAATAAATTGACAACTTTCAATTTGTCTATCTTCATGTAATAAAACTATAATACTTATTATTTTTAATCCATTTATATAATTCCATGCATTGAATTATATGTCATATGTGAGTATAAAAATTGTAATCCAGAATGATGCAATTCACAATATCTCATAATATATGAGCTCTAAAAGTATTACAATAAACAAAGTAAAGGCTGCCTTGACTCAAGAATAGCATATTCCCAAGACTGGCTTGACTCTACGCTCAAGAATAGCATATCCCCAAGACTGGCTTGACTCAAGAATAGCATATTCCCAAGACTAGCTTGACTCAAGAATAGCATATTCCCACGACTGGCTTGACTCAAGAATAGCATATTCCCAAGACTGGCTTGACTCAAGAATAGCATATTCCCATGACTGGCTTGACTCCAAAGTCATAGATAGTATAGACCCAGATCAGACTTGACACTAAATTCATGAAACTGTCAGAGCATATAATTTTTAACTCAGATGCAAAAGTCCACAAATTTAAAGTAATTATTATAAAACTTAGACTCTTTATTCTGTGAGTTCAAAATTCATGGTGACATCCCAATTTGTTTATACTTGTTTTTGGTATTTTTTATGTTTAAACTTTCTTTAAATCGTGCTTATCCCAATTTGTTATATTTCTTGGTTTACATTTTTTTTTATTCCCTCCTACATTTGTCTTTCTGTGTGTCCTGGCTGCCAAACAAGAGGTCGCGAGTTACAGCTGCATTGAAATGTTTATTTTTTGTATTTTTATATTCAAACTTTCTTTTAAACTTGTTCATCCCAATCTTTTTAGTTTTCTTTTTACTTTTTTCTAATTCCCATCCTAGGACAGGCAATGAACCTAGTTTTATAATAATGCTGCAACCTAACATTTATGTAAAGATAGTGACAGTATGATAAAACCAAAGTTTCTTAAATTGGAGTATAAGTTTTGTTGTTGTTCTTGGAATTTTTCATGATTACCAGGTATGCTGTTATGTAATGTGCCTTAAGACCTGAGTTCACACTGTTGACTTGAAATTATAAAGACTGCCTTAAGACCTGTGTTCACACTGTTGACTTGAAATTATAAAGACTGCCTTAAGACTTGAGTTCACACTGTTGACTTGAAATTATAAAGACTGCCTTAAGACCTGTGTTTACACTGTTGACTTGAAATTATAAAGACTGCCTTAAGACCTGTGTTTACACTGTTGACTTGAAATTATAAAGACTGCCTTAAGACCTGTGTTCACACTGTTGACTTGAAATTATGGAGACTGAACTAGATAGATGCTGATCTGCAGAAGCACCCTGTCACATTAGATCTTGGTCAAACCTCTTCACATTAAATCTACATTAAAGACATATACAGTAGTTTTATAATGTCATAGCTGTTGTTTTTGCATCAGGTGTTCTAGAGGAAAGCACATGGTCATACTGTATACTGTATGTACTCACTTATAAGTCAAGTCCAACTGCAAACTGCACAGACCCAGATCTGCTGGCACATTATGCTCCTGCAGATCTGGTTCTGTGCAGTTTGTAAGAAGTAATCAGTAGAACAAGCAACTTAGACTCTGATCTGCGGCACATTATGCTATGGCAGATCAAGATCTTTGTTGTTTGCAGTTTAAGTCGGCTTACAAGTGAGTATATATGGTAGATGTTTAAGATATAGAGATCATATACAGATTTGAGCCTGGTAAGGATATAAGTCATTCCTTCATGCTCTAATGCAAATGTCACAGTGCGTGATTATTATTCTTATAAAAATAATTTACGAAAGACCCACAAGAAGAGCTTTTCTTAAAAGAAACTGAAATTTCATATATTTAATGAGAGCCAAAAGTATTATTCCAATCTTTTAGAATGACAGAGTTAAAACAAAACGTTATTCATCAGACCAACTGCAGCTGTGATTTGTAAGAATAATTCATAACTACTTTCAGTGCCAGTGGTCCAGAGCACTACCAACAGTTTGAGGATATTCTGAACCTACTTAAGGAGTTAGAAACCAGGGAAGACAATCTCAGAGGTGTGTATGTGTTGTCATGGAGATTCCCTCTGAACCCTCACTTGCTGAGGTAGAGAGATCAGCCTAACACTTCCATCCTTAATCAAGCATTAAAATCATGTGAGATTTCTATTTTGCAATTCACCACCTATCCCTGCATGAGGGGAGATTAGATGGGAGGCCACCTTGGTACGATGAGGGATAACATATTACTCTGAGAAAACAACCATGCCATTATAAGAAAGGCAGACCCTTCAGATTGTCTCCTCTGTGCTGTTACTCAGCACTTGCAACTTACCATGACCATAGAGAAAAATGATCTTAACTTTTTTATATATGCTAGTCAAGTGACAGATTATTAAATATTAGGATTTATATAATGGCTGTTTGTCACTCCAACATGAAACATTCAACTTATTGCATAAATTTTATGTTGGTCTCTATTTAACACAAGCAGAAGAGACTGTTTATTACATGAGTGGACTGAATTTGCAAATCCGAGGCAAGTCTTTTGTAGTTATAAATTAGAATGTTGCATGATAAATTGTGCATATTAGAGTGTTGCTAACTTTTCAGAGAACTCAGAATAAATAAGTTGTGATAAACATTCAGCCATTAGCACATTTTTTAATCCCTATTTGTTGAAAGACTGTTTGGTCCTAGCTGTAAATGGTGCTGATCTGACATTCAACATAGTGACCATCTTGAAACTTTTGTTACTGCTATTCAGTAGATGGACATATCAATGTGCAATAGTCTTGAGTGAAAACTGTTTTCATCTGCCAGATCTGGTGGCCATCTTGAGGATATTTTGGGCTACTCCACCTGAATAAATTGTCATATTGACATGGCTTTTCATGAAAAGACCATGAACAATAATTAGATGATCCTAAAGACCTGTCAACCATTACAACTTGACCATATGACTTATGGAACTGACCCTTAAGATACAGTCTTGCAGAATAATAGCAGAACTTTGGAAATTTGATTGTTGCAGTAAAATCCCAATACTGGCTTGTCCATGTTTGATTTGGATATGGGTTTCATATTAGATTCAATGGAGTTTGTCAGGGAACCAGACTAACTTTACAGGAGTACCTCCGACACTTTAAATTGCACATATTTTTTCATGGAAAATGTCAGCATGATCAAGCTGTTGCTTATGGTATGTTCTAAACATGGCATCCAACAAACATTACATGTTCAAGATGAAAGGGACAATAAACCTCTTAAATAGTTTAAATAGCACATAAGAATAACAAGAAATATTCAGATTCTTGGTGGGGGGAAGCGGGAAGGGAAACAAATGTGTTTATTGGACATCATTGTTGATTTTAGCCTGTCTCATGGAGAGATGATTGCCATCTCCATGTGAAACTGAAATAAAAATCCAAATGGATTATGTCAGGTTGAGAGATAACAAGAAACAATTAAATTCCATAAGGGTTTGGAATTGCAATCTGTGAACCTGTACTGGAGGTAATTATGGTCCAAGTTACATTTCAAATTTTTAGTTGAACATAATGTTCGCCATTGCTGCATCAGCCTACTACCACACTTCTGTACTTTTTAAATGCATGTTTTCCAAAATGACAACACATGATATTTTGTTACACCTTCCTGAAAATTTGTCTAGCTTATGGAAAAAATATTGACTGCCACACTGAGAAGGCCTTTTTAGGGTTTGCAGGTCTGAAAATGGTGTTGATCTGACTTTCAGTGTTGCTGCTGTCTTAAAACACTGGTTATCATTTTTCCTGAACAGATGCTATATGGGATTTTAATAAAGGACTTTTTCAGATGTCGAGTTGATACAGTAAAATCTGTAATGAGAGACCGCCCCTTCTGCCAACAAGAAATGGTCTCTCAAGACAGGTGGTCTCATAGCAGGTTTGGACAAAAAGACCAGTTTCCAATGTCCAGTTTCAGAACAATTTAAGGAAAATAACCACAATCTCTGTACATATTATATTCTATTCTTTATTAATAGTTCTTGCTAAAATATTGTATGCATTCATCTGAAAACAAAATTATATAGCAATAAAGATAAACTTCTGTTATTAAACATGAAATTACATTTATATTTTAAGATCACATGTACATGTATTAGTATATGAAATCATTTCTGATTTACTCCTTTTCCTTTATAACACTGTAAATGTTTTTTAACCAAAGTTTAAACTGCTATTTTGCAAGTGGCCTGCTCTTTTCTCACTTCTTTCAGTTACAATAATTCTTTTCTCCAGTTTTAAAGTTTGTCTCTTTTTAGTTGGAGGTTCGTCCATTGTTACTAAAGTACTAGGTGTTAACATTATTAGTTCTCAGTTGTAATATCAACTGTAAAGGTGGTTTCGACTGGGCTTTGGGAAAATATGATAAATCTATACATGTGCATTGCTTGTCCAACAATTAATGAAATAAAATGAAATTGTTATCTCAGCATAAGTCAGCGGCTTAATTCCAAGAAGACATACAGGGATTAACACGATAAACAAAGTGTGTAACCTGGTCACACCAACTTGAGTAGACAATAGCAGCTGGGTGATTGAGATGTCAATTACTGTAACATTGGGGGATAAAAACAACAAACATCGCAAGCCTTTTACAATCCCAATCAAATCCTGCAAACGATTCTCTCTTGCTGGTTTAACAGACAACGACCTTATTCACCCCAAGGCAATACTGATTAACTCTAAAGACAAACAGGATATGCTACCACTACCTTAAGCACTACAGTGGCAATTTGCAACATGTACATTAGCCTGGTTTACGGACTGTAGCATCCATCGCCGGTACCTAGAATCCTTTTGGGTTTTTTTTGTTCATTTTATGTTTGTTTTTGATCAGAACAGTCTTTTTTAATCAAGCAGTTGTTGTTACAAATGATTACATAAGGTCAGTATAGTTTGTCGATATGGTCGTTCATAGAGCTGGATACTGGGTCCTACTTGTTACATATCGGCAGTAGCTCTGATAAGGCCAGCAACCAGGCTAAGTGCTGGAATAATCTTAGTATGGTTCCCTGCTTCATATGCTCCCTGCATTGCACTCCGCTATCACCTCATATCAAATTAGACATAAAATGTATCAATGAATCGATTGGAGAAGGAATTGTAAAATGTCTTTGTGTGTACCCTTTTCTTTCATTTTAGCCTACTAGTAAAAATATTTGTTAAATAATTATATGACAAATTAGTGGTTAAGCTTGAACACAAGATAATGACTGCTATAGTTCCAATAGAAAGTTTTAGTAAAGTTCACATTGTGTCACTAAGAAGCAGAATATTAAAGGAATAAATATGCCTCAGTTAGATTAACTAGATCTCCCCATATGAGGCCATTTGTTTTGATCACGTGACAGTATGGTGTTGGCGTTTGCCTGACTTTGTATAGTGGAGTGGAATGCAGGGAGCATACGAAGCAGGGAACCAGAAGAGAATACTCTACATATAATTTAGTCTGGTTTACAATGGAAAATATAAAACATTATAATTATACCTACAGATTTTCAGGTATCAGTAGCCAAGCTATTTATTTTCCCTGTAGAACGGTATAAGCAGCCATTGTTACAGGGATTAAATAAAGGTTGATAGAGTTTATCCCAATTTTTGCGATGCATTTGTCCGTAGCTTTGTTGAAATGCATATTTTGCCAAGACATCATTGTCGCTGGTTGCGTTCAGCAGGTGGTCGCTCATGACAGAGCATTTATATAATAAAATCGATCATTGCTTTACGATTGTGGTCGGAAATGACAGGTGGTCGCTCATAGCAGAGGTCACTCATAACAGATTTTACTGTATAAATCAACATGATGCTGATCTGACATCCCACATTAACCCATTTTATCCTGAATACGACTACAGGTGTAATACCTCATTCTATCCTGAATACGCCTGTGGTCGTAGTATCCCATTTTATCCTGAATACGACTATGGTTGTACTCTACTATGTATGTGCATAGTGTCTTTAGAAACACGTGTTATACATCACAAATATTTGTGTACTTCTTCACCAACACAGGAAATGGTTAAAGCACACATGCGCAGTGAAATTTTAAAAAAAGCTTGGTTGGAAAAGAAATTGTTGGCTTGAAAATCGATTGATAAAATGATGGACGACAACTCAGATGTAAACATGGATGTTGATAGTGAGGGTAGCGACATTGAAGTTGACGATTTGGATGATTCTGACGATAATATTGACTTAAATGATGGGTTAGAATTGAATCAAGTTGATGAAAGAGATGATGTATGGCTTCATGCACTTTTCGACAGTGATTCAGAGAATGAAGCTGACTTTGAAGGCTTTCAAGAGGAATGGGTCTGGGATGATTTTTCACCTCAGTTGCAGACACAATTTGTTATATTGTTATTACTGACATAGTGATGATGTGGACTTCAAAATTTGGACAAAAATTGTACTGATTAATTACCTTTATCTTACTGAAAGATTTCTAGGATTAATTTGTGACAAGTTTTCAGGAGAAACTGCACGCTGAAGTACATGTTCTAGAATGTGAAGTAAACAAATTGTTCCAGGTGTTTTGTTGTCCAATTTTAGTAAAATTATTATAACTTTTGAACTAACAGTGCTAGAAACTTCAAATTTGGACCAAAATACTAGAAATAGAATTATCTTTATTTTATTCCTATACTATTTTTAGCATTTCATTCATCTTCATTAACAAAAGATTCACTGAACATCATGGTAAGTTTTTTAATTTGTTTTTTTTTCTTCTTTCAAGTCATATTTCAAAATACAGTTGTGAGCATGTACATTGGTAAATGATAACAAAACATATATCACTGTGTTGCAAATTTTATTACCTTTTCAGAGATATGTAGTTTTATATACTTTAAAAAAGAAATAACAATGTTACAACATTTTTAGTAAACATGGTGAAGGTCATCACAATTTCTGCTGCTGTTGCTGTATGATGCTCCATTTTACCACAATGTATTTAGAGTTGCTTCTCAGGAATCAGGCACTGCAGTTGAAATTGGTAAACAGGATAAAATGGGTTAACACAGTGGTAGCCACTTTAATGTCATTGTTCCTATTCCTCATGGTATAGTCATATTAACAGTGGATCATAGCTTGCACTTTTGTACTTCACTGACCTTTTCAACTCAGTAAAATGTACATACACAAATTTTTTTTGACAAGAATCCATATTTAATTGTTTTTCAGGAAACAAATAAAGTAGTTGACAATCAGCATTCGATTTCAAGGTGAAAGCTTTTATTCAGGTTTTTATTTGTGATTGTTTATGAGAATGGTAACACAAATGAGTTGTATAGTTCACAAAATACCTTGTTTATTAAAGAAATGATGCATGTACTGTCACAAAATTTTCTGTCTTCGCCAGGTACCCTGTTTTGTACAAGGTTCATTTCTCTTTGTGTTTGAATCAACAAAGGATATATTTAGCCTATATTGACCATGTCATGATATTTATCAGCTGTGTGAAGCCGAAAACACCATCACAACATTGTTGAGACTATTTCCTGTAAACATGAGTGTTTTTAAATCTGAATATATTAACAATAGTGGTACATGTTATAATGTACTTTAGCCAACACTTCTCTCGTATAAAAACCTGACATCAGGAAACGGACATCAGTAGAGATGATCAGATTACTTATCTTACATTGTGAATTAAATATTGGTGTTGAACACAAAAGTGAGAACTAAATTTGACAAGAAAACTGGCTGTGTAGAGGAGGTGGCCTATGGGGAGGAGGGCCTTTTAGGAGGGGGACCACTGTATAAAGTGAGTATTCAAGCATCAAACAGACTTGTGCCCTCATTTATGGTACAGTCTGTGTTTCTGGACATTTTTGTACACAGGTTATTGAGAGATAAGTGTGATGACTTTTAGAAATACTACTAAATTACATGTTTTACGAAACTATATTTCATTCACTATGTCAGCAGAGAATTACAAGGATTAAATCAAACCCTGTACACAGGTTATTGAGAGATAAGTGTGATGACTTTTAGAAATACTACTAAATTACATGTTTTACGAAACTATATTTCATTCACTATGTCAGCAGAGAATTACAAGGATTAAATCAAACCCTCAAAAGCAGTCTAATAGTAACAAATATATAAATAATTAAATATTCTGTTTTAAGTACTTCCAATCCCTACCGGAAAACGCAGATTCACCAAACTTGATCATGTAAGTTTTATCTTCTGCTGCTATAGTCAAAATGTACTTAATATCAATCTGTTTGTGAGATAACATGTAAGTACTCCTTGCAAACTCTCTTGTATTTTTTTGCTCAAAATGTTCAGTTTGTGAATTTGTGGAGTTTCAACTGGTTGAAAAAAATTGAAAAATTCATGTAGAGATTTTAAGGACTGACAAAAAGTTGTAATGAGTACAGTAGCGAGCAGTCTGTGGAGAGAGATGAATCCTATATATTTGTGGAAGCACGCGAAATACATGTGCATAACTTATATAGCAAGCAGTGAAAATTGTAGTAAATGACTCAACTGAGTCTGAGCTGAGTTGAACTCTTTATTCCAGAAAGGTTAACATATCTCATGCTTACATATGGGGATGAACACTCCAATCTATAATATTTTTTTTTCCTTTTGAATGAAAAAATACTTGCACATTTGTGATTTTATCCAATGAGAGTGTGGTGAAAGTGGTAAGTGTAAAATACAAACAGGTAAATACTCCAAGTGCAACTAAGAAATTTCAATCCTGTCTCCCACTGCAGAGTGCAGACCTGGTATGGGTGTGGAAGTCCAAACAGATAATCATTGCAACACTTGCCTAATTTTCTGAACTTATGAAAGCCAATGTAACACAAAATATAATTGCAATATTTATTCTACATGGATGCAAAATAACAATCATAATGCTGATTACAGCACTGCTTGGATTGGTTGGCATGGGGGAAAAAGAAATGGCTTCATTAACAACTATATTGATGCTGCCAGGTTTGTCCAGTTTTAATGCAAGATTAAGGAGGCAATAAAAGATAGTAAATGTAGAAATATTACTCTTGGTACTTTGGTTTTAACATAAAAGCATGGTTGTTCTACAATTTTAAGAAAAAATATTTTTGTCACTTCATTAAAAATATAGTCTTTTATCCTCCATCCCTTTATTTTTTTTAGTTGGTGGAGGCCTAGGGGAAACCTGATATCCAACAAGAGAGTGAACATTTTTTTTTTTTATTGACTTTACCTTTAAAAAGTATTTACATATTATTTCAGGATGTGAAAGTAAGGGTGTCCAAACCCTGCGGATGTTCCAGTACCTTATTTTGGGAAAGGTTCTTGAGTTGGTAGAGCAAGTAAGCGAGGAAGTCAGTAACCAGTCATTTAGCATTTTCCCAAGGCAGCTGTCCTCACCATCAAGATCTTTGTCTTCATCATATGGTACAAAAATTAACTTTAAGTTACAGATTATTTTATCAGTTTTACAAAAGAAAATAATATCCTTGTAGGCTGTTGCATCTATGAATATTTTCTTAGGATCTATTAAAACTATCGTGAGGGTTAATGACATGATCATCGTTGATCAGAATTTATTGGTCTGAAAAGTTAATTGTATATGTTGTTTCACTGATGATGCTATTCATTCATATTTTTATTGCACCATTTATAATACTGTTTCACACCTAGTGTACCATTGTTTGGTGTATATGATGCAAATGTATTTTAGCTAATTTTTTACATTTGGGAGGGGTGTATGTTTTACAGAAGAACAAAAAAAAGATTTTTTCCAGGTCAATTGGACAAAAGTATGACAGCACCAAAGCTGCCTACACATCACATTCTTTCCTTGTGAAATATTAAATCTGTTGCATAGCAACTAGATTATTAAAGAATTAAATAATGCTCAGAAACCTCTGTAGTCCTGTTTAATTGCTTATGTTAATAAATTCATTTTATTTGATATCAGTGTGAAGCATTTGCTCATTGACTTGACTGGAAATACATGAATATGTGACCGGTAACATGTTCTGCTCTGTCATGTCATTGACTTGACTGGAAATACATGAATATGCGATTGGTAACTTGTTCTGCTCTGTCATGTCATTGACTTGACTGGAAATACATGAATATGTGACTGGTAGCTTGTTCTGCTCTGTCATGTCATTGACTTGACTGGAAATACATGAATATGCGACTGGTAACTTGTTCTGCTCTGTCATGTCATTGACTTGACTGGAAATACGTGAATATGCGACTGGTAACTTCTGCTCTCTCATGTCTACAGTAAAGCAAAGTACCATATTGCAGCAGAACAAATGTGATTATCATATCCATTAATGTTCAGTATTTGATGTGATTATCATATCCATTAATGTTCAGTATTCGATGTGATTATCATATCCATTAATGTTCAGTATTCGATGTGATTATCATATCTGTTAATGTTCAGTATTCGATGTGATTATCATATCTGTTAATGTTCAGTATTCAGTGTGATTATCATATCCATTAATGTTCAGTATTCGATGTGATTATCATATCCATTAATGTTCAGTATTCGATAACAGTTGATCAAATGCATTTTTTCTTCATTAATTAATTTCTTTATTCATAGTACTGTTCTGTTGAAATATAATATTTAGAATTCAAATGACAGATGAAGACAAATAGTAACATTTCAAGAGTCATGACATTTTAATGATAGATTTCAGTTTTTGAAGTTTTGGGTCATGGATACCTAGTATTGTCCAAGTTCTATAACATCTTTAAATTGTGCCCCCTGCCGCCCTTCCATGTTTCTTAACTGACCATTGCAAATGTAACAAGAACATATTTTACTTATGCTGTCCACTGTTAGCTACCATATATACAGATTTGTTTATAAGTTGAGTCCAACTGCAGACTGCACAGACCCAAATCTGCCATCGTATCATGCACCAGCAGACCTAGGTCTGTGCAGTTTAATAGTAGAACAAACAATATAGACCCTGATCTGCATTGCATTATGCTATGGCAGATCAGGATCTTTGTTGTTTGCAGTTTGACTCGACCAATAAGCAAGTATTGATGGTATCTGGTGATATTGATACAAACTAATGCAATGTTTCTTGATTCAAGTGGCTGGGTTGCAAAACAGTTCCAGCATGTGGATTGATACCTGTCTTTATGGCATCAAACCTTGGGGTAGAGGAGTACTATACCCTCACAGCAGAAATTATGTCACTGCAATGTACAGTTCTCAGTTCAGTGATTTTTGTTGACCTTCACATTTAGTTCATTTTCTCAGGTATTATTGCCAATGGAGTCACATAACTTGTTATAAAATTGTGTCACAAGGTTGTACAGCAGTCATCAGTTAAAACTTTGCCACTGTGACCTATATGTAATGTTTTGCAATCAGACCATACTGACCATGGTGTTTTTTTGTTTAAATTAGTTTAGTTGTAAATGATTAATCAAATCCTGTCTTAAACCTAGGGTCACAGGTGGCTGAGTGGTCTAAGGTGCTCATCTTTACAGATAATTCCCACATCTTACCTATGTTCACCTGTGTTCAAGTCCCAGCTCACCTAGCATAGGTAAATGAGAAAACTTGGTAGTAGTAAGTTTTAAATTTAATTGAAAAATATTGATATAAATGATTAGTTTAAAGAATTAAATAAAACTGTTTGGCCTTTTATACAGTAATAAAAATGTCACAACAGCCTTTATAGGCTGTTTCATTTTGTTTTCAAAGACATTACCCAAAATCTAGTACAGAAATCATTATTTCTTACTATAATATTTCAGGATTTTCTTTTATGTGATGTTCATCTAATTGGTCAGTGTACCAAACTACTCTTAACCATAATCCATTAGTCGATTCCCTTGCAATTTTCTGATTGTGCAGCAGGATACCAATTCAGAGGCAGCCATCGTGCATTAAACTGGATAAATTGTGTAACAAAACCTTTTCATTGTTGTTTATACCAGCTTGAGTCATTAATAAACTAAAATAAAACTTTCCTGAATCAGGATAATAATTTGAATGAGACTACTATAGAAGTGTTTGAAAGTTCTCCCCCTCTTCTACCACCCCCTTTTTAACATAAAGATTGAATTACTTATAAAATAATGAAATTATATAGTACTCCCTTTATATTATAACCATAAAAATATATTCATTTATTTCCTTGAGGAGCAATCTATATGAATCAGTCATCCAAAGTTTGATTAAAAATTTATATGTAGTTGTGTACTTCTTAAATTCTGCTTCATCAGAAACCTTGCTGAATTTTGATAAATTGGACTCCATCTATGAATCTTGTAATTGGATTTGCATTCTGATATGGTCGCATTGAATATGAATTTTTCTGGAGTTATTAAACTTTTGCACCAGCATCATCAAAGGTCAATAATTTTGTAATATCACTAATATTATGTTCCTGTGCACACTTGCAGCAGCTTCAGAAACCTCCCGACTGATCCCATCCCACAAACACTCTCTCCCCCTTAAAAAGCCATCCTTCTCACAGTCCCTCGTGCACCAGAACACCTCAGTAGCAGCAGCAGCTCAAGGAATCAGGCTCAGTGGCAGCATCATATCCAAAGCACCACCTCATAAATCCAAGTCCACACGATCAACAGGTTTTTATGTCTTGTCAGACCAGCCATATGAGGACATATTGGCTGTCAGTGGGGACAGCGATGGCTCTCAGGATTCTTTTCCAAGTCAGATGCTACCCTTCAACAGATCTGTCTCCATTGATGTAACTCATCGTAGACTGATTCGTAGTAATTCCTTGTTGCAGTCAGTGCTTTCTATTGGGAAAAGGAAAAAACTGGCAACCATTCCAATATCTCAGAATGAACTTATTGATAGACTCAAGAAGCTGCTGATATTTGCTACAGATCTCGCCATGTATACTGGTAAGTGTGAGAAACCATTTATGTTATATATGTGGCCCATAAAGATGTTGATTTGGGAACTGTAAAAACTATTTTGCTTCATTAAAATTCACTTCTATCTTTTTGTTTACATCAGCCTTAAGGCAGAGCCTGTTATGTTACAGTGTCATCCATCCAGCCAGCCATTTTCCGTGACTAATTCATTTCAGCACAATAAATGAGGTTTTCCACCATCTACGGTTACCCAACTTTGTGAATGGCTTGTACTTCGGATAAGGAAGAATCCTACTGATATTGGACTTAAAAGCTAAAAGATCAAACTAACTAACTGAAAGAAGAAAAATGGTTTCTGCACCATAACTAGAGTTATCCACTATCTACAGTTAGTAAATGTTGTAGATGGTTTGCACTTTAGTTCTAAATGGCAGAACTCAACCAAACTTTTTGGATTGCTTCTGCTTGGGGTAAGGAAGAAATCTGTTGATTTATGGGTCAAAAGGTCAAGGTCACTGACTGAAAAAAGAGAAATGGTTTCCACACAAAACTTTTGTCCAACATCACAAATCTGGTCCAGACTTTGTGGATGGGTTGCACTTTAGTAAGACGCTGATATATTTGAGGGTCAAAAGTCAAGGTCACTGACATAAAAAGGAAATTTTCTGAACAAAGATTTTATTTATCTACATAGCGGACTATTGACCATGGGATGGGCATATCATGTACACTTCACAGTATTCTTCAAATATCTTATCATCACCCAGGCATTCCAGTCATTCAACTGTCATATCAGTCTGAGAGCAGGAAAATTTTAACAATCCTATTCTTGTCAAAACTTACATTCATGTAATTTAAACAAATTGGAATTGTATTATTCAAAGGCATTGCTAAAAAAACAAACAGTTAACCTGATGTTTTACATAAATCTGTGTGTGTGTGTGTGTGTGTGTGTGTGTGTGTGTGTGTTCACATATTATTAGTTTTTGCCCTGTTGTGTGTGAAGAAAAACTTTTTAAATACACTCTTGAAGCAGTTTTACAGTAGTAATTGGAAGAATTTACTATCTTACAAAATAATTTTTTAACCTGCCTCTTAATTTTGCCCACAGAGAAGAGAAAGGCTGAAGAGAGGAGAGCTTTTATGTTGTTTGAGAGTGCCAAGCATACTGTCAATATTGAGAGGGAATTTCAGAGGAAACTTTTTGACTTCACTTTCAACGCTTTTGAAGCTACTCTTCCACAGGTATGTGGAACTTTATTCTCACATTAATAAGAAAGAAAGCCTTTCTGTCTTCAAGAACTGTAAATCCTTTTATTTGTCTGTCTAAAACTTTGCTGATACATATAGGTTGTTATTTTCAGTTAATATGAATCGTGCTGATTAAAGAAAGTCTCAATTTTAACATGGATTTTAATGTTCTAATTTGTTTGTTATTTTTTCTTACTATAATTTACAAGTCGACTTCATGCACAATTAATAATATTTGACATTTAAATGGCATCAGATTGTAAATGCAGTGACTGACCAACTTAAGAATCAAAACTGTTGTAGTGTAGATATTAACTTGTCTATTTCATACATGTAAATAATGAGAAATTTCTTAACTTTTTGGGTTATGCTGCTACAGTAGTCACATCAGCAATGGCACTAACAGTGTTAAGGTCAAGGTCATATATTAACATTTTTCAAGGTGATATGTTTTGTACCGGTATATTTCGTTTATGTATTCAACATTTACTATATATCTAAATTTTGTACGTTGATATATGCTAGGATTCCTGTCTCACCAGTAGAATCAGAAAATTACCATAATGTCACTCATAGGTGAGGTGCATCTTCCCATGTAACGCTTGTTTAAACTTATGTAAATGTTTATCAATTTAAGGAGAGGAATTTATACAAGAGGACTAAGAATGTCATAATGTGGGGAGCCAAGGATGTCATCCGTGTTCAGGTAATAGCTTCATTTATGGTTTAGTCAAACTTTGAACTACTGTGGTCTCTCAAAATATGGGTATTTATTAAAATTGTCTTTAACTCACCTGGCCTTAAGGCCAAGCGAGCTTGTGGTATGTCCTTGCATCTGTCATGCATCCATCCATCATTTCCCAGCATCTGTCATGCATCCATCCATCAAGTCCCTGCATCTGTCATGCAGCCATCCATCATGTACCTGCATCTGTCATGCAGCCATCCATGATATCCCTTCATCTGTCATGCATCCATCCACCATGTCTTTTCATCTGTCATGCATCTGTCCATCATGTCCATTTATAAGTTATGCATCCATCTATCATATCCCTGAATTTGTCATGCATCTGTCCATCATGTCCATGCATCTGTCTTGCATCCATCCATAATATCCCTTCCTCAGTCATGAATCCATCCATCATATCCCTGCATCTGTCATGCATGCATCCATGAAGTCCCAAATCTATCATATTTGTCTGTCATGTCATCCATCAGCAGTTGCTTGTTACCACTCTGGAAGCCATACATCTTTCCTGCTGTCTTTGGAAAAGTCCTTCATGGTTTAACTTGAGGATCAAACAGTATGAAGAAGCTCAACTTGGACCAATTACTGAGTCAGCTGTAAAGTTTACTCTGATCATCTATTTCACTCAGAGTGGTTTGTGGAAATGCCTAAGGAAGGTATCTCTACATATTATCTTTGAACTCATGTCATTGTATCATGCAGTCAAGAATTATGGGTGTCTGTAGTGAACCTGAGATACAGGAAAATCTCAGGTCTTCTGAAGTGAAAGAAATTAATATTCACCATAATGACAAGTTGATTCCCAGCAAGACTTACATATTGATATATGACTGTGCTACTTGCTTGCATAAATCAAAATTGGTGCTATTCCTGCATGAAATATGGTCAGCATAAAGATAGCAGTAAGAGACAGTCAATCTTCCCCATTGTGGATCATCGTGCAAGGAGAATGTCATGTGTGTAAATTGGCAAGACAACTACTTCTCTTACTCCAGATACTGCTCAATGTGGCAGCACAAAAAGGACACCAAGACAAGACATGGGAAGGCATTGTGCTTTCAAAAGCAAGAAAGTTTATGGATGCCTCATCTGCTTAACAGGGCCATGAAATCCTGTATGACTTCAGCTAAAGGGGAGAAGAAGCCTTCCTCACCCAAACACACCTTACCTGATCACAGGGTGAAACAAAGTTTGTAGTATTGGTGCCTCCCAAACTTGTGAAAACAGCCACACATACCAGGAATGAAGCAGATAACTCAGGTAATTAGTATGACAGTGTCACAAATAAGATACCCTGGAAACCAGGTGAATCCAGCCAACAAAAGAGTACTCAACCACTGACTCCAGTTGTCAGATAGCATAATAAGTAAGAAACCTCAGATAGTGAAAATTGGTTAGATCCAGCCTGCAAAAAGAGCAGCAATATTTATATCCACTTTCCACCACCTTGGTATTTTCTGATGTTTGGTTTCTTTTCTATGAGTTGTGCAATTCAAGACTTGCAAAAATAATTTGTTCCATGTGTCAGCCGCATCAGTCAAGTTATTTAATCCATTTATCAGAGACCAAGGAACCTCATTAATATGGATGACTGCACATATTGCAAGACCCCATGGCACCATCACCAGATAAAGCCTCCATTTTTTCTCATTTTACATTTCTCAAGTCTTTAACTCACATTTAAATCTCACAATAAACAAAAATGTCACCATTCTTTAAAATTTCCTTCCACATTTATAACCTTGGAAATCATTATATTTTACAACTGGTTAGTATGCCAAATCTTACAGAAACATGATTTCCTACCCCACCCCACCCCCCTTATGGAAAAAGAATTATGTACTGTTGGTTGCCAAGCCACATTGTTATTAATTGTAATGAAAGGGCAGATAAAGTAGCCAAAGATGCCCTGCAGTCACGTATTTCTGAATGGGAGATTCCATGTAGTCTTCTGATTCTGAATGGGAGATTCTATGTAGTGACTTCAGATTTTATTTTAGTAGCCATATTCAATATAGTTGCAACATAAAATGAAAACTTCGCAAAAAGTTGCGGAACTTCATACTTATCATTGGAAAGTGGCTTCACTCATATAGAACTAATCACAGTGATGAGGTTGTATTGTGCAGCTGGATATACAGACCTGACTTGTGCATACCTTCTGAAGAGTGAATGTCAGCCAGGGTACATACCTTGATAGTGTCCGCCGATAGTGGAATATATTTTTGCCAAAGGCATCAACTTCCACCCTGAGAGAGACTTAATTTTGTTATATGAATTAAGTTACAAAGATTGATGAAGCCATACCATCAGAATAAAATGTTTTAAAAGAATGCAGTTTATATAGGAAACTTTGACTATATATTATAATTTTTTTTAAAATTGCCTTTTAAATAAATGTAACATCTTTATCTTTCATCTTGTCGTACTATATATTTATTTTTATTGTGAAGGGGAGGATTTACCTCTGAATGTATGGTGGTGGCAGTTTTCTAAACTTTACATTTTTTAAAAATTAACTTTTAATAAGCACTATATAGCTTATATTGTATTGATGTGATATTAAATCCAATATATATATATATATATATATATATTGATCAAACTTGGAATATGAGCTTGCATCATCCAGATCTTCCAAAAGTTTGATAATATCTGGTAAGTGAGATCCACACATAATGATGAGGTGTTTAATTCACTGAGCTTGTTGGCACTCTGGACACTATGTTTATTTTTATACACTTACTACAAGGCAAAGCATAATATGTAACAATGTTAAACATACATTTGTCTGTCTGTTACCAATTGTTTTCAGCACAATACCTTGAGATGTCCTCCATCTGCTGCTACCAAACTTTGTGGTTAGCTTGCAGTTGGGGTAAGGAGGAATTTGTTCATTATGGCCTAAAAAACTTGAAGGTCAAGGTCACTAATAGCTGAAAGAACAAAAATGGTTTCCAAACAATAACTAAAGTTGTCTGCAATATACAGTTATCATACTATGTGGAAGGCATGCACATATGGTAAGGAAGAACCCTATTTATTTTTTTTTTGATTAAAAAGAACAAAGGTCAAGATCATTGTGGGTGAAAGAAGAAAGATGGTTTTGCACAATATCTAAAGTTTCCCATTATCTACACTTACCAAAATGTGTGGATAGTTGCACTTTGGGTAAGGATCATGAGCAAGATATTTGTAGAAGATGTCTTCTATCTGATTGGCTGAGCTTCTGACTACTCTAGGGGCCTAAGTTTGATTGGATTTCTCTCCAATTGGTAACTTAACTTCTATCATCATTGTCAAAAATAACTCTTATAATTGAGATTATTGTACATTAATGTGATGATCTGGCACCTGATTGGCCAAGCTTGGTTCCTCTCTAGAGACTACATTTTTCATCCTGTTTGGTTGAAACTGGGTAAGTAGGTTTATATCATCAAGATCTTGTACCAGTGTGGTTGAAACAGTGTAAGTAGGTTTATATCATCAAAATCTTGTATCAGTTTGGTTGAAACTGGGTAAGTAGGTTTATATCATCAAGATCTTGTACCAGTTTCATTATAAAAAAAAACCCATGCATGTTAGTTAATATGTCTTTATCTTTGGCATGAGTTTTAATAAGACTTCTTTACAATTGGTAAAATCAACATGATGTAAAGTTTATATTCTTACAGCACTATATAAGCCTGCATGCTTGCCTAGTGAAATGGTCAACTATTATGTTATATTAGTCAGTTCATATTTTGGCCTCTTGTTTCAAAGTTGTAGTAAAACAAGGCATTTATATATATACACTAGTCCCCCTCATGAATGCCTGCTGACCAGTGGCCACATACTTTTTATGGTCAGAATCACATGGCACCAATGAGTTTGTGTTAAAAAATACACCACAAGACAGGCCACCCCTCTAACACTACCAGTGACCAATATCTTGGTGCAAAAATATTACAAATGTATCCTTCACAAGTGGCCACATTTTATTATTATGTGTCCAGAACCAATATTTAATTCATACAGTAAATTAAGTAATCCAGTTGTCTTTCCCAATGTCTGTTTCCCACTGTCAGGTTTTCGTTACTGCAAGAAACGTTGGCTAAAGTACGTGTACCACTAAGGTTCGGATTATATCATTAATGCTGACGTTTACAGGAAATAGGGTCAGCAGTGTTTTGATAGAGTTTTGGGCTTCAAACAGCCATTGAGTTTTTTCTTTGATGATTACAACCGGATATAATTGCCAGAATCATAACATGGTCAGCATAGTCTAAAAACAGATTCTGTGGGATTAAGGCCACAGAGAGAAATTAACTTTGAATGAAACAGATTACCAGACAAAGATTGAAAAATCATGTGACAGTACATGTATCACTTTCCTTATAAACAAGGCATTTCCTCTCTACAAAAGTTTCATCTGCGTTAATTTAATTGCAGTACTGTACAATTAGCAACATAGGAATAAATCATTACAAAACTTTGACATGCCATCATGTAAATGAAGATTAATACTTTAGAAGAAAAGTAAAAGTTATTAGACTTGACGACAGTAGGGAGAGTTCAAGAGTTTTTGCTGAAAAATTTTATATTGGGAAGAGGCAAATATACAACATCGTAACAGATAAAAATATTCCGCAGCATTGGGGAAGATGGAGTATATGGAGAAAGAATTATTTTAAATGTGAGGTAATATATGTACCAAGATTTAAATGATGTTTTTAGACGGTTTTGCAATGCACATGCCAACAATAGGCCACTTCTTACATTTCACGCCTAAGAATTAGAACTATTAATTTATGTTACCTTGAAATAAGTCAGTTTTTAAGACAAGAAGAGTATTTTGATAATTAATGCAGCTTTAAATGAAGATATTAAAATCTATAAGTTATATGTAGCTTTTTTACTATATACACATACATATACATATGCATACTTCTTACAAATATAGTACCCCTCTGGAAAGACCACCCATCATATACAGACACTTTCCTGGTGCAGATTGGGTGGCTGTATAAGAGGGGGACCACTGTATTTTTAACCTCTTTAAAGTTTTCACAAATTACAAATTTCAGAGAATAGTATTTGGTTTAATTTTCAGTTATTATTCATTACTGGTACACACAGTCCAGTCCAATATGGTTTCATGGCAAGACAGTGCTTATTCAGATTTTGTTTTTATCCTTTCAACTCCAGTTAATGTAACTTAATCAGGAAAAGTCACATTATATTCGACAAAAAGATGAAGCACATTAATTAAGTCTATTGCCCATTCACAAAGAAGGTATGATCATAAATTTCACACGAAGAAACGACAACATATTTACTAAATTTTGTTTCTAAACAGTCCTGGAGGTATACACATCATTCTTCTGAAAAAGAAATTGCTAAATTAAGCACAATAACTACACACCTTGACAATATGGGTTCAGTTATTTTTAGGTGTAAATGAATTTCAGTTTCACTTATAAGTCTCATTTGTTGCAGACAATAGCAAAAATAGAAATTCCTGTGTAAATCAGCCATTTTGCAAGTTGTTATGGGTAATTTTCTGCAAAGCATTGTTTATAAAACTGGAACATTGTCATAATTTCATTAGTTCACTCCATTTATCAATGAAATTTCTTGCAGATGATAATCTAATACCAATCATATCCATATAACGTTGCAGAAATTTATCCACAATGACTTTTAAAGATGGCACTGATCTGTACTGGGATTTCCATTCCTACATGGTCATCTACTAAATATCATGCTTCCAACTGAAAGTGAAATTATTTACCTGTTCAGAATACCTTAGCTCTTATTTGCTCCAGGTTTATACTTGTTTTAATTTTTAAAATTTTTTTTTTTTTTGAAAGCTGGAAGGATATACCATTTGGACCTGGATCTGTTCATTGAAATAGACTTTGGTGTGACTACTTAGACCTGTGCTTGAATGCATCATGAAAAGAACTTGTTATCAAATGTCATCTAGAATAATTTAGATTTTAATGGAGATGTTTTTGTAATGGAGTAATAAAATTGTTACTGAGAAGATTAGTTTGGAAAGGAAAAATGTGCTGTGAAAATTGGAAAGTTAAAATAAATAAATTGTCATTACAGCTGGGTAGAATGCTATCCCTGCTGCTGTCCCCTGAGCAGGAGCTTGACCAGAAAGTTTATGCTATGTCCTACATGATGATGGAAAAGCGGGGAACAGAGGCCTTGAAGGCCATGTGCACCTCAGCAGAACTGGTAGGTCATTTTTTCATGTAAATTAACTTGCTCCTTCTTCAAATAGAATTCCCCTCCTGCTCTCCCCCCACCCCTGAAATAATTAAAGCACAACTGGGTTATAACAAAATGTGTTTGGTAATTAATATAACCAGGTGCTGAATTTAATCGGATTATTTTATATATTCTGTTTTATGTGTCCACCATAAGGCAGAGCATATTATGTCATGATGTTGCCTTTTGTTACCAATTTTTTGCCTGCACAATAACTCAAGTTATCCACCATCTACAGTTACTGATGCTCTGCACTTGGGGTAAAGAAGAACCCTATTGATTTTAGGCTAAAAAATGTTAAGGTCAAGGTCACTACAAGTGGTTTCTGCATACCATCTCAAGTTCTTTACTATCTACAGTTAGCAAATTTTGTGGATGGCTCACAGATAGGGTAAGGAAGAACGCTCTCTGTTCAGGCTACAACAGTCAAAGGTCAAGGTCACTTTAATTTAAAGAAAAAATGGTTTCTGTACAGTAACTTGAGTTCTACTTAATCTGTGGTTACCAATCAGTATAGATGAGCTTGCACATTGTGTAAGGAAGAACCCAGTTGAGTTTTTAGTCCAAAGACCAAGGTCACTATGACTGAAAGAATAACATGGTTTCAGTAGAATAATATTGGTTCCACATCACATATCTCAAGTAACCTTTTTGGTTGGCTTGCACTTAATGTAAGGAAAAATCTGTTGCTTTTAGGGTCAAAAGTTCAGAAGTCAGGACCACTGACTGAAAGCATAAACCTTTCTTTTAGCACATTTACATTGGCTCTACATCATATACCTCAACTTAACCATGAGGATTGCTTGCATTTGGGGTATGGAAGAAATCTGTTGATTTTGAAGTCAAATGTCAAGGTCACTGTGATAGACAACCAATGGATTCCACACACTAACATTTGCTGTACATCACAGACCTAGACCAAACTTTGTGGATGACTTGCACTTAGGGTAAGGAAGAAGTCTATTGATTTTGGAGTTAGAAAGTTGAGGGTCAGGATCACTGTGACTGAAAGAAGAAAATGGTTTCTGTATAGAAGTTTGAGTTATCTAAATAGAGGACTGTTAAACATGGGTCAGGCATATAATGTGATATTCATGATATTCTTGTTAAACAAATTACAGTGAAATGTGCTATAGTGGACATTTCCATATAATGGACACCTGGTCTTGAAGAACAACTATGAAAACCCTTTTGTCAGCAGTGGTGAGTGAGCTGTCTCTGAAGTTGTCTCAAGACAATAGTAGGGGTGGTCTGTCTCCTCTTCTGTGCTTCAGTCTCCAGTTTTAATTTCCAGTTACAGGACCCATTCACCTGCTTGTCTCCTTAAGCCCCCCACCCACCCAACTTTGGTGATACCCAGGTAGTGATTTTGGCAGGGTCAAGGACCAATCTCCCCCTTAGGTCTCCAAAGTCTTTGGAACTGTAGGCTCCCTCACTAGTAGCTGTAACCTCCCATGCCATACTTTTTGGGGGGCTGCCTTTGTCATTCTGTTGAAGGAGGAATTGTTGTCTTTGGCTGCTTTACAGAGATTACAGACCGCTCTGGTGGCCTACTGGTTAGAGTGTCCACCTCGGATGCAGGAGGTCGTGGGTTTGATCCCCGGCTGAGTCATACCAAAGACTTACAAAAATGGTACTAACAGCTGCCTCGCTAGGCGCTCAGCATTAAGAGGTTAGTATTAGGACTGGTTGGCCTGGTGTCAGGATAATGTGACTGGGTGGGACATCATGCTACATGTCTGCAGCATGATGCCTCAGATATCAAAAGCTTTGCTTTAGTGCAGTAAAAGCCTTTTGATGGCACCCCTGGTTGATTTGGAGACATGGCTAATCCCTAACTGTGGACTTGCAGGACTTATGGAATCACCAGTGCCAGCTCCGTCTGTTGTACTAGGGTCCAGCTACACCAGCAAAGAAACATCACAACTTGAAACATACACATTCCCACTGACACTTCTAAATGTTTTAAGCAGGGGCACCAGCAAAACCATCAGACCCTGTTTAAAACTTTTCTGCCCTGTCTTTCCACAACAAGGTGGCCAGAGGAGGATTTCTAAGGACCTTCCCTTCTTTCCAGTGGAGGGAGGCAGTCATTCCAAGTGAGTCATACCTTCTTCAAAAGATTCTAGTTAGTGCCAGACAGAGCCTATTATCAAAACCTTGGTTAGACCTCATGGACAATGTGTGGGTCCTTTCCACAATAAAGGAAGGTTACCAATTTTGCTTTTGAGACCCTTCACCATCTTCAGATAGCCCCATTTTAGTCCACCAATCCCTGCAGGAAAAGGTGTTCACCCATCTAAGAAATGGCACAGCAGAGAGGGTATGAAACATCTGAAGTAAAGTTTTGACTCCCTACCAATCTTTCCCCAACTAAATTTTTTTTCTGGGAAAATGTTTCAAGATGGAGAAGTTGACTTTAGTCAGGAATGTCTTCCGGCTGAATAACAGTGGTCTTCATAGTTCTCCAGGATACCTATCTTCATATCCCCATCTTGGCATCCCACAAGAAATTCATGTTGTTTTGCCTGGGATAGGGGATCTTTCAGTTTATGATTCTTCCATTTGGTCTATCTTCCATTTCAGAGCCTTCACCAGGGTAATGAGTGAAATAACAGCTTATTTAAGGTCCTTAGGAGCCCTGATCCTCCCATACTTCATTGACTGGATGATGCACTGTGTCCTCTGACATGCCATTCTGAGAGATCTGTCACTCAGTTGGGAGACCTGAGCTCATCTTTGGCCTACTCCCAAACCAGAAGAAGTTGGATCTGATCCCTTCCCAGAATTTGGTTTACTGGGGATGAGTTTTCTCACCCATCAAGGGACAGTTCATTGTCCTCATAACAGAATTTCACGAAAGCTTTTTCTCATAGCAAGACTGGACAAGAAGATTTTGTGGTTGGTTTGCCAGTACCTTTTTCTCCTGGAACTTTGGGCTTAGTTCCCCTAGGTATGTTTGTTTGCGGCTGCTCCAGTTCTTGCTTTTAGCAAACTGGAGACCTCACAGGGAACCCATCTGCTCTGATCCCCTTAGACTTCATATTTCATCACCATCAGAGTTGCTAGATGGTTTCTGACTAATTCAAACCCCAGAGCCTCATGTCTTACTGTACACCAAAATCTCAGATTCAGGCTGGGGTGAAGGCTTGTGGTATTGGGAATAATCAACCCTTCATATCAACAATCTAGAAATGCAGACTGTTTTTCAGCACTTTAAGCATGCATCATGGTCACTACAAACAACATGTCATTCTTCTCTAAGCTTAGAAGTCTCTAACCTCCTCTTCAGAGTTCTCTGAGAGCATTTTGATGTTAACTGCATGAAGAAACTGTACGATGATGTACCACCTGAGAAAATATTGGATTTTTTTGGTGGAAGGAATGCAGTTTATATAACATATTTTGACCATATCTTTTTAGGATTTTATGTGTGTTACCTTTATTAATTTTTTTTTTATACATTTTACTAAATTTTAACATTGTTATATTTTATATTTTATCTTGTGTTTCACATTTACATTTATTTAGAAGGATTTATCTTCCTTGAGTTTTTGTGCAGTTCAGTTTTACATTTTTGGAACATTTTACTTGGCACCATAGAATTGCTATTATGCTGAGGTGCTGTAAAGCACTACTACATACATGTTTCCATCCATCCGTCCATATACATATAAATGCATTCATACATACATGCATACTCACTGATTTTCCTAACCTGTTGGTCACTAACCCCAGGGAATTGGCCACTGAGGAGGGATCTGCCATCATAGCACAGGGGGTCCATTTTGCACAACACTTCTCATATTCTCCATCTTAACACTTGACTTGTATCAAAGGATCTGTCTGCCAAATTCAGCATTTAAATAATGGCAGGTAATTATTTACTGCTGATGAATTGACGTTTTATCTGCTTTTATTGCCCAATTTCCTCCTTCCTCCCAGCTTTGATGTTCATGGAGTCTCAGTCCAACTCAGAGTTGGATGATATTCTGAATGATGTAAGTTTACTAAGGTATCGGACTGAGATAATGTTTTCTTATTCAAGACCAGCATGTTCTCTGTTATATGCATGTCTTTGGATGGCAAAAATCATTACTATTTTCTCTGTCCAAAGCATCTTAAAATATAACATTCGGTGACTGAAAACCAATGAATGAGAAAAATTACAGATTTAAATTGTTAGAATTTGGGAGAACCAGGTTTAACTATTCATTGGCTCATTGACACTGATATAACAAAAAGCATTTGTATAAAATTATATTACTTAACCTGTAGACAACAAATCTCAATGGTAAAAACAGTAGAAGAATGTACCACCCTTTATTAAAGGAGGAAATCATTGAAGAGAAAATCGTCATCTCAAAAATTTGTTTAATACCTCCATTGTGGATAAGACTTAAGACCTGTCTCCATTCACATACAGGCCAGTGAATCAACTCCAGTTTGTGCAATCTAGGACAGAAACCTTTCTAAGACTAATAGCAAACTAAATTACATTTAAATATATTAAAGTTCATAATATGTAAAACACATGAGAAAAGGATTTGTTTATTTGTTTTGCTACTTCTTTAAAATAATTATTATCCACGCAGCTGGTATGTGACAGGTGCAGTTTTTAGAATTATGTACAATGGAGATATTACACTTAAGTCAAGGAGATATTACACTGAACTAGAGATGAAGACTTTCACTATACTGTTATGTATATTTAATTTATATTGTGCACATGACCTTCATCATGTCAGTGATTGAGGGTTGTGATAATTGAAGTTTTCCCTGCCTGATTTTTGTCATGATTATAAAAATAAACAAGATATTTACTGAAATCTGAGTTCAAGGCCTAACCTTGTTTATGAGTTTAAAAGGTTCTGGAAGCAAATTTGATTAAAGTTGGTGAATTTTTCCAATAAAAGATGATTGGATTTTGCAGAACATTCTGTTGTAACATAGGTCAAGTGAAATATGGTAAACAATTATTCACTCCTGTTTTGTGATCAGTCTGCAGAATCACTTATAGTTCTGTTCAGATATAATTTGAGAGGAATTATTTATTTAAATTATTCACTGAAATTACAAAGTGCTCATTAGCTTTCTTGGCCGAAAACATTACTTTGGGATTATTGAGAATTCTTTCAAAGACATTCTGGATTATATCATTATCGTACATCAAGACATTCAAGATTATTGAAATTCATTTAGAACATTCTGTATTTTTGGACATTTACTAGAACATTTAGGATTGTTTGTAATTTAATTCACAATACTGTGTCTTTTGAATGTTCATTTTGTATTTTAGGGAAATAAATTATTTCTTGATTTTACTAACTTATTGGTTTTCTTTCTTTTGTGTTACATAGTTTAAGACCACAGAATCATAACAATATGTTTATCTAATTTAAAAATTTGGCCGTTAATTTAGACAACCTAATTCAAATCCCAATTAAATCGTCAACCTTTGTGTCAACTATCGAAGAGATACCACTGCGCATCGCATTATTCAATGCCCAATCAGTAGGACCACCGGAAAAGTGCACAGAAATAGTTAATTTTATCAATGATCAGAATATCGACGTCTTTTTCCTGACAGAAACATGGCTAAAAACGTCAGGCGATGAACCCAAGTGCGCGGATCTAACATCCACTGGTTACTCCATCAAGTCGTTCCCCCCGCCACTCTCGCGGAGGTGGAATTGCTGTCATTGCAAAGAACTCCATAATCAACCATCTTAACTACACTACAACCTTCAATTTCTACCACACATTGTTTGAACTAGTCCAAACTACACTCACACTGGAACAAAGGTCAGTCCATTTTTTCGGCCTCTACCACCCTCCTCCTGGTAGAAAAAACAAGCTGACAGAATCTCTCTTTTTGGAGCAGTTTCCAAATCTCCTGGAGTATGGAAAATCGATAGGTGGCAACCTGATTATTCTTGGAGATTTCAACTTTCACTTTGACTGTCCTGGAAACCCATGCACATCAAAACTCCTAGATTCCATTCACGTTTTCAACCTCAAACAGTCAGTTAGCCAACCCACCCATAAACATGGTCACATTTTAGACTGGATTCTTTACAGACCTGATGATAATATTCTACAGTCCTCCCTTTTGTCCCACGAACTTTCATCAGATTACCTTAGCATTATATGCCATCTTGACGTATCAGTCCCTAACCCTCCACCTTTATTCGCTACTAAGAGAAACCTCTGTATGATAAACAGAACCCAACTAATGCATGACATCCAAGCAAACCTAACAACTAGCTTACCTCCTACAGAAGAACAACTCGATAACTGTCTGTGTTCATTGCTTGACAAACATGCCCCAGCAACCAAGTGGCAGAGTATCAATTCAGAAGTGTTCTCCGTGGTATAGCAGTGTTAGGGACCAGCTTCGCACTGCTATAAGAAACCGCCATAAAGCTGAGAGGCTTTGGTTTTCCACCAGACTCGCTATTCATAAGCAAATCTATGATGCCGCTAAGAAGAATGTCACAAACTTAGTCCATGCAGCAAAATCAGCCTACTACAGTACTAAGATCATGGAAAGTTCCAGCTGCAAAGAGCTGTTCGAGATTACTAACAAGCTAATGTCAAGGAACAAATCTACACCACTTCCAGCTACCTTCTCTCTAGTCGACCTTCCGGACCTGTTTGCAAATTTCTTCCGTGACAAAGTACAAACCATCAGAGATAAACTTGACAATACAATTTCATTTGACTCGTCGTTACCATACAGTTGCGATACAGAATTTCAGCGGCAACCGTTAGCAGCATTTGAACCTGTCTCTATGGATTTAGTACGTACATGATGAAGAGTGCCCCAAAGTCATGTGAACTTGATCCGAT
Source organism: Megalonaias nervosa (assembly GCA_016617855.1). Taxonomy (NCBI): domain Eukaryota; kingdom Metazoa; phylum Mollusca; class Bivalvia; order Unionida; family Unionidae; genus Megalonaias; species Megalonaias nervosa. The sequence goes on from JAECUM010000533.1 coordinate 120,299, forward strand.
TCCGACGTCACTGCTGCTTGAGTGCATAGATCCAATATTGCCTTCACTAACTGATGTTATTAATACCTCTCTCGCATCTGGGGAATTCCCATCATTTTACAAAACTGCCATTGTAAAGCCTCTGCTGAAGAAACCAACACTCGACCTTAATGATTTAAAGAACTACCGCCCAGTTTCTAATCTCCCATTCATGTCAAAAATCTTAGAAAAAGTTGTTCTATCCCAACTTGTATCTTATCTGAATTCAAACAGTCTTTTTAGCAATGTACAGTCTGCATATCACCCTTGCCACAGTACTGAAACTACTCTTCTGAAAGTAGTCAGTGACCTTCTCTCTGCTTTGGATAGCGGAAAGATTACAGTCCTCACTCTCCTTGACTTGTCTGCAGCATTTGACACTATAGACCATGATATATTACTTCACCGTCTCCAGCATGTATTTGGCATTCATGATACAGCCTTACTATGGTTCAAGTCCTACTTGGTCAACAGGACACAAATTGTGTCCGCAAATGGAAAACACTCCAGCCCAGTTGAACTATGCTGTGGTGTTTCACAGGGGTCTGTTCTTGGACCTGTTCTCTTCATTCTATACACTCAGCCACTCTCAAGTGTCATAGATCATCATCCAGTGTCTCACCAATTGTATGCTGATGACACCCAAATATACAAATCTAGCCATCCAACCGAAGTTGAAGCTACCATCCAAGGCGTAGAGAGGTGCATTTCCGATGTGAAATCATGGATGACATGTAACAAGCTGCAGATGAATGATGATAAAACTGAAGCCATTCTGATTACAACACAAAGACTTTCTCATTCACATCCTTTACCTCAGACAATAAATATCAGCAACACCAACATTAAATTCACACAGTCAGTACGAAACCTAGGTGTTACTCTTGACAGTACTCTCATTGCACCAACATGTCATGAACATATGCAAGGCTGCATATCTTGAGCTGAGACGCATCAGCTCCATTCGCAAGTATCTTTCAGTTGATGCCACTAAAACACTTGTGTGTTCCTTAGTACTTTCAAGACTGGACTATTGTAACTCAATTCTGTCTGGTTCATCTCAATATCTACTCCAGAAACTTCAAAAGTTCAAAACACAGAGTACCATGATCAGAGCACACCTCCCCCCTGCTCTGTACCCTACACTGGCTATCCATTTGATCCAGAATTAAACACAAAATTTGTTCTCTGTGCTACGTTTCACTGACGGGCTCCAGTCCAACATACCTATCTGACCTCACCCATGTGTACACACCTGCAAGATGCTTACGCTCCTCTTCTGACACTCGTATTCTCATTATTCCCACTATGAAGATGAAATCATATGGACAACGCTCTTTTGCATACCAGGGCCCAGCAACATGGAATGAATTGCCCACTGCACTTAGACACAAAGACACAGTGATCTCATTCAAGAGCGCTCTTAAAACTCACCTATTTCAACTGCAAGAACAGACTTAAAGACCTAATAATGTATCCTTGCCTTAAATATTTACAGCATAGTTTCTGTTTCTAATTTCGTGGTGTTTGTTTTTATTTTTGTAATCATATCATTATATATGTTTTTTAAGTGTTGTCAAATGTTGTAAAGCGCTTAGAGCTTCTAAAGATTAGGCACTATACAAAGTCCTCATTATTATTATTATTATTATTATTATCTTTTAATGAAGTGTGACATAGCCTTCTAATGTTTTTACAATTAGGTTTTTTTATCCACAAGTAATTTAATTTTAAACAAATGTTACTCATTATATCAGTGTTTTCAAGTTAATGAATAGTGAAAGAGCCAACCAATTTTCAGTAATTGGGATTATACGTGTAATTAGTCAAGGCTATTTTTTCCAGTAACAAGCAAGTGGTTTCCCAACTTTCTAAAGCAATATTCATCTATCTTGTTATAGCAGCATTTGTGTCCAAAGAAACTAAATACATAAATTAAATTTTATTTTTAAATGATGTCTAAACATTACAAAGCAAGAAAATATGATTTTGGTACTCCCAGAATCTGGTGTATTTAATAAACAGTGTCCTAAGACATACAGAAAATACAGTACTAATTGGAGGAGGGAATAATTACCTAGTACTGGGAACTAGTGCCAAGAAGAGACAAAGCAATGCAATAATCGCTGGTAAGTGTTGGTTTTACCCCCAAAACAGCAGCATATGGAGAAATGTTGTCTTTGAATTAGAGTGGTAGTTTATAATTACATTCTAAAGGAAAAGGAAAGGAAATTCTTTAATTTTTATTAGTCTAAATGAATATGTAGGATCATCTTGGTTCCCTACATCTTGCAAGTTCTTTTGGTTAGATGGCAAGAAATTCCGAGTTCACTTGACCTTGACATGAAAAGTTAATTGACATGTATGACAGTCAGTTACCAATTATCACTGATCTGAATGCTACCATGACCTCTCTACCATATATTTGTCTGAGTCTTGACTGACAGAACTTGGGCAATGAGACATTTTTGTCTATAAAACATGTATAGATTCATCTCTTTTTTTGTGCACATTCATCAAAATATTTAGCAGATACCTGTGGTACTGTTGCAGTGTTTGCAGATGAAATCTTTTATTGCTAATTAGTATATACAGCACAATACTTATGTCAGATCACACATTCTTGTGCTTCCTACTTGTTTTCAGGGCAGTGACCTAGGGTACTATGTGTACAATGTTCTTGCTAATTGCCGAAGCTGGTTATCAAACCAACAGAATGAAGATGGGTCAAAGTTTATCAACCTTCTTCGGGGGATGGGCTTCACGATACCGTCACCAAGGGAAGTGCCTCCAGCCCCTGAGGTACAAGAGATGCTGAAAGATGTAAGGCAATATTTTTTTCGAAAAGTTTGTTTCTTTTGCCCTAAAAACAATTTTTATTGGCAGGGATATACATTAATCCTCATATCCATCTACCCATCATTTATTTTGTCTGTCATTCATTATCACCACTAGTCCTGAAGTTTTTGATGAATTACCTTGAAAGTTTGTAAATATTATGGTCATCACCTGCAGATGCTTGATATCAACAAATTAGTGCTCCAGCAATTTTTTTAGTTATTGACCTCTTCATCTTGTTGTAATGTATAACATTCTTCTTGTGAAAACTTTTACCACAGATTTTGATGGATTACCATGACACTTGGTAAATATTATGGTATCTCTTAAAACATGCCCATATCAATGAAGAACTTTGCTCCTGCAATTGTTATTTGACGTTTTTTGGTTTCAGTGTATGACACAATCTTGTTAGTGCAATTAGTCCCACAGATTTTGATGGATTGCCATGAAATCTGTCAGTATTATGGTCATCACCTCAAGACAGATCATTTGCAACCTCATTTTTTTTTTTGAGTTGTTGCCCGTTTTGTCTTGGAGCTAGCAGGAGTGTATGGCATGACCTCACCAGTGTAGCTAGTCATGAAATTTTTTATGGATTGCCATGAATCTCACACAGTTTTTTTGGTCATCATGTGAAGATGCTAATATCAACAAATCACTTTGCTCCTGCAATTTTTGTTAGATTTATTGCCCATTTTGTCTTATAGCTTAATGCAGTGTATGATACTATCTCATTAGCGCAACTATTCCTGCAGTTTTTGATGGATTGCCATGAAACTTTGGTAAATTTTATAGTCCTGACCTGAAGATGTACATGTATCAACAAATCACTTACCACCCTTAATGGTTTTTTTTTCAAGTTGTTGCCTGTTTTGTCTCGCAGCTTAGTGGTCAACTAATTCCATAGTTTTTAGCTCAACTGGTTATAGAACAGAAGAATTTATTTGATGGTCAGTTGTCTATCATCCATTCTCTGTTGTCCTATGTATGGCCTTATGTCTGCCGTGCATCATCCATCCATTAACTGATGTTCATATTTCTGATCCAATTTTATTCAGAATTTTGGACAAGTTTGAGTAATGCATATTAATGAGGTGATCTTGCATCTGATGGATTGCCCTTGTTTCCAGTATGGAAGCCATATTTCTGATCCAGTTTTCACCAGACTTGGAATATTTGACTATATCATTAAATGAGCGGGATCCATACATATTAATGAAGTTCTCTTGCATCTGATTGGCTGACCTTATTGCAACTCTGGAGACCTTATTTCTGATCCAGTTTTCACCAGACTTGGAATATTTGCTTATGTCATCAAGATATTTGATATGTTCAGTAATGACCAAGATACTTGCATATTAATGAGATGATCTTTCATCTGATTGGCTGATCTTGTTATAACTCAGGAAGCCATATTTCTGATCTGATTTTGATCAGATTTGAAATGTGGGGTTTTATCATCAAGATTTGGACAGGATCAGTAATGAACAAGATTCACAGACATTAATAAGGTAATCTTGGACCTGATTGGCTGAGCTTGTTATCACCCTGCAGGCTATATTTCTAATCTAATTTGAATTGAATGTGGAACATATGCTTATATTACAAAGATCTCTGTTTACTTCATTATTGAGTGAGATCCACACATTATAATGAGGTGAATTAGCATTGGCTGAGCTTGTTGCCACTCCGGAGGGTGTGTTTGTATTCAAATTTTGATTGGACTTGGAATATAAATTTGTACCATCAAGATCTTGGGCAGTTTAAATAATAAGTGAGATGCATGCACATTGAGGAGTTAATCTTGCATTTGATAACCTGAGCTTGTTATCACTCTGGAAGCCATATTTGTTTCTCCAAGTTTTGATCCCACATGGAATATGTGATTTTATCATTGAGAACTTAGATCCTTTGGTCATATTTGACAATGTTTTTAACTTTTCAACTACATACACAAACAATAGAGAAAGCTAACCTGAAGCTTTCATCCTCACGCTAAGGACTTCATCAGCAGACTGATTTAATCTCTACAGACTGTCAACATCGCTCGATGGAATGGTGAACGATGTTAACAGATTATCCCAGATATGCAGCAGGTTGTAACAGCACATCCACATTGTTTGTCCTGGCCATACTCTAACTTGGAACTCAGTAAAAATCCTAGATCAGGAATGAGCCTGGTTCGAGTGGGTGGTTAAGGGATCGATCTACATCCATGTGCACAAATCGACACTGAACAGGGATGGGGGCCGTTACAACCTGCCGCATATCCTCAACAATCTGTTAACATCGCTCACCATTCCATCAAACAGTGTTAACAGTCAGTAGAGATTAAATCAGTCTGCTGAATTGATGAAGTCCTTAGTATGAGGATGAAAGCTTCAGGTTAGCTTTCTTTGGTGTTTGTGTATGTAAGTCATAATTCTAACTTGTAATATGGGTTTATACCTTCAGGACCTTGGAGGAATCAGTTATGATCAAGATCATTTTATGTTAAATGAGGTGATTTTGCATCTGATTGGTAGAGCTTGTAAAGAGTAATTATATGTGCCATGTTTTTTTAATCTGGTTTTGAACCACCTTCAAATAAAGAGTTAAATGATCAAGATCTCAGATGAATTCAATAATACAGGAACCATGCATATTAATGAGGTGATCTTGCATCTGATTGGCTGAGCTTGTCAACACAGTAACAACTCTGTTTGTGATTATATTATGATCAAACTTATTAAATAGTCTTATATTAAAAAGATGTCAGATGAGTTTGATTATGAGCAAGGTCTCTCCATATTAATGAGATAATTTTGTATCTAATTGGCTAATTTTGTTGTCACTCTGGAAACAAGTTCCCATTGATTTTGCTCCACCTTGGTAAATGAGCTCGTATTATCATTCTGATGGGTTTTGTAACAAGTGAGATCTGTGTGTATGAATGAGAGACATTATATCTGATTAAATGTTACTACATCTAGAGACTATATTTCTCATCCAAGTTCTATAAAACTTGGTAAAGGGGTTTATATCATCTAGATCTTGAATGACTTCAGTTCTGAACATGAGTGTGTTATAATGGATATAATAAATATTTTTAAACATATTAAGCACAAAACCATCATATATTCATTTAGTAAAGAATTACCATTATATCAGTTAAAATGCAGAATAAAAGTCAGACTAGATCATCATCGATCCATCTAGTTTTGTGTTTTGGCTTGACATAAATTGTTCTTTCAACACAATGCATTCCACTGTTGATTTTTGGCAAGCTGGTTGTTCACTGTCTCCAGTGATTATAATTCTTGCATTTGTCAGGACATCTTTTCCTTTTCTGACAGCTTTCAAAGCCAGTTGTTTAAATCCTGAAATTGGCTTGGGAATTTTGTCTGTGCTAAAACCTCCTTTGTCCTACAGCAATAATCCAAACCATTTAACTCATAATCCAGCCTCTCCTGTCCTCTCCTCTCACTCTCTCTCTCTCTCTCTCTCTCTCTCTCTCCCCCTCTCTCTCTTTTTATAGCTGACAAACAGATATATATGCAAAGACAACACACACAGCAGTTCATCAACTTTCTGTTTTTATTGAATTTCATCATTCTGATTAGTCTTTTTCATATAGTGAATTGGTAGCCATCACTTGCATAGTATAGTGTAGTACTTTGAGATCTACAGGCCCCTTACTTAGTAATTTTAGCACAATTACTGTAGCCAAGTAAATATGTACATACTTAAGGTCACTTACATCAGAAGAAACTATCATTACATTATTATTGCAAAACTTTTTAAAGCATTAGTTTTGTGTGTTCATTATTGACAGTGATAATGTCAAAAGCTAAGGAATCATACTGAAAGGTATCTATTCTTAGTTTTCAGTTATCTTCATTAGAGGACTATTAAATTGGGGTAGGGATGTGTTGTACAGGTCAGGATACTCTTGTCCTTGTCATTCTTTAAGTTTAAGTAATGTGGTGCCTATGATTTAATTCATTAGGTTTAAGTAAAGTGGTACCTCTGATTTAATTAATTAGATTTAAGTAAAGTTGCACCTATGATTTAATTCATTAAGTTCAAGTAAAGTAGTGCCTATGATTTAATTCATTAGGTTTAAGTACAGTTGTACCTATGATTTAATTCATTAAGTTTAAATAAAGTGGTGCCTATGATTTAATTCATTAAGTTTAAGTAAAGTGGTACCTATGATTTAATTCATTAGGTTTATGTAAAGTGGTACCTATGATCTAATTCATTAGGTTTTAGTAAAGTGGTACCTATGATTTAATTCATTAATTTTAAGTAAAGTGGTACCTATAATTTCATTCTTTAAGTATAAGTGCAGTGTTACCTGTTATTTAAAACCAAGATGTACTTCATCTCAGTATAAGATACATTTTAAACATATATGTGCTCACACCATTATGTAAGGTCACTCAGTGCAGTGATGAATCATATCAGAGTACTGCGTTTGTTGTTGTTTTAGCGTACTGCTTTTGTTGTTGTTTTATTGATATCATATTTTAATGAGTTAGGTGTTTAAATTTCATGGCAGAAAATATAGCTGCTGATAATATTCAAGAAATTTAATGTATCAGTGCATTAAGTATCATTGTTAAAGGGGAAGTTGTTGTTAACATGGGTACAATGCTCTGGTAATGCTAAATACATGTCATTATAAAATGAAATTTAACATATTTCAAATAGAAATAAGAAGAAAACAAATGAAAATTACATATATTTATTGATTTCTCTAACAATTTGTATCAACCTAATTTAAAACAATCCCTTGTCATTATTGGGGTTAGACCCTATACAGCAGCAAAGGCATTGGTTTTTTTTGCACATATTATGATCAACAGAATGCTCAGATAGGGAAGCTGGGAAAAAGTTCTCAAGGTGTCCCGACATTTATAGGACACAAAAGATGACCATAATTTTGATTCCCAACTTTTATAGAGCATGAATAAATTATGTTTGAAAATAACTATGGGTGTCCTAAATTTTATAGTGTCCCAAGGCTTACATTCATTATAGTATTTTAAATAGAAGTTCAAGAAAATAAGATATTAAAATTAAACATCTTTATTCTTTATTAATTTTGCAAACAATTTATATCAACTTACTTATTAACAATCCCATGTATTAGGTAATGGGAGTAATCCTGTAACATCAGTTTACTTAATGACAATGCCATGTATTGTGTAATGGGAGTAATCCTGTAACATCAGCCTACTTAATAACAATCCCATGTATTGTGTAATGGGAGTAATCCTGTAACATCAGCCTACTTATTAACAATCCCATGTATTGAGTAATGGAAGTAATCCTGTAACATCAGCCTAGGCTTAATAACAATGCCAGGTATTGTGTAATGGGAGTAGTCCAGTAACATCAGCCAACTTGATAACAGTGCCATGTATTGTGTAGTGGGAGTAATCCTGTAACATCAACCTACTTAATAACAATCCCATGTATTGTGTAATGGAAGTAATCCTGTAACATCAGCCTACTTAATAACAATCCCATGTGTTATGTAATGGGAGTAGTCCTGTAACGTCTAATAAGTCAAGAACTCTAAGGTTATGATTGACAAAATATTCTGTTCAGTGAGTTGGAAATAAAAGTTCTCAGGCATTCCAAAACTTATAATAATAAAACAATTTGCTATGATTTCATGTCCTAACTTTTATAGTGTTCCAGGACATGCATTCATTATGGTATGGATATTAATTATGCCTTTATCTTTAGAAATTTTTTTTATTAGGATATAATAAAATAGGTCAAGTCAAACATGATGTAAAGTTTGGGAGATAGTTTACTTAAGTTTTGTTCTTGCAGTACTGCATATATCTGTAAGCGTAATGGTCAACTGTTAAGTTATGTAAGCCAGGTGAGCAAAATGAGCCCAACTTGTGCCACTTGTTTATATTTTTAATATCTCTAATGCATAATCTCAAATTTGTAGGCAGGATTGATGATTTTTAAAGAGATTTTATATTTCTATGAGTATAATTTTAATCATTTCTGAAATTTTAGAAATTCTCCAGTTGAGAATAAAGATAGGTTTACAACTTACCAGTTGTAAATTTAACTCCATCTGTCTTGTTCCTACTTCAAAAAGAAAAAAACTACATTATATTAATATTAGTGACAGCAGAAAGTAGAATCTGTGACACAAGTAGGAGTTGGTCTTGAAGACTTTGTTGAAATGAATCAAGGACAATCAGTGTATCACTGAATCGGGATGGTTCACCTGACCTTATTAATCCAATAATTTTCATTTGGCATTTGATGGCACAGAATCACAATTGGGTTATTTAATGCCAAGGCAATATGAGTAAAGTACAGTGCTTATGGACACACCATAGTCTCCAGCAATGGCTGATCTGATTACAGCTAACAACTGAGCTAATGTGTCTCCATTGAATGAATAAGAGGTGGTACATTTACTTTTGAATGTTATAAAATTTATTCAACTGTAATGTTGAGCAAGGAAATTACTATGTTATAAGATTGTAAATTTCTTGATCTGTAGGATTTTTCCTGCTTATTAATAAACTACCTTACATTTCTTCCATTAATCCTATTTTTAAGTTAAGTAAGGTACTGACACATGCAAAATAGGTTAAAGGTCTTTTCTTTTCGTGTATAGAAATTTGTATATTTGTAAATGACATTTAAATGTCAAAATTTTTACAAAACATTATCAGATTGTAGCAAAAGAGTTAACCACAAAAAACTGATAAATTTGCGATCTTTTCTCAATAGCATATATGATCATAAGCTAGAATTACCTCACATAGGTTATTAGTTTGTTGTGGGTTTTTTTGGATTTTTAGAAATGCAGAACACTAGAAAATAGAAATGCCAACCAGAAGACAGCATGGTTAAAGAAAAGAGAAAATGCAAGAAATAGGTAAGATGTACTAAATTTAAGCATTGATTTTATTTCTGCAAAGATTTGGACATTAGATATTAAGGTTTGCATGGTAGACATTAAGAAGGTTTAAACCCACTGGATATTATAAAGTTTAACACACACTAGAAAATAAGAAGGTTAGCACACACTGGATATTAAAAGTTTAGCACACTGGATATTAAGAAGATTAGCACACACTAGGTAATAAGAAGGTTATCACACACTGGGTATTAAGAAGGTTAGCACATACTGGATATTAAAATGTTTAGCACACACTTATAACTTTTATTCCACCCCCTTTATTTGATTTGATACAAAAGATGCAATCAGTGTGATAATACAAAGCAAGTGTGCTTTTGAGTGTAACAATACAATAAATCCTTATATAAGTCGTGGATCGAAACACTGTTGGCACTTAATAGGTTCTGTCAGAAAAGCTCATGGACATAACTGTGATTGTAAAGTGACAGTTTTCATATTTGAATACAATAGCCTAGCATGTTGCATTTGTGATGTCTACACTAAAACTGAATAAAAAGATTCAAATAAAATATGAATTTCACTTGATAAAATTTATATAATTGGTATTTATTTATGAAAGTATTGTCACCCATAGGCTTCAGTAACATTTACATTGATCAAAATTTCATCAAATAGTGTTATTTACCTTGTAATGAGAATGTTGTTTGGAAAGAAAATTTAACAGAATATATGATTTCTTATTAAGAATTGAGAATTTCATGTTGTTGATTTAAATTTCTGAGGACTTACCATCATTTTCAACAATAAAATGAGCAATATATCAATGTTTCATTTAGCAATTTCAGTTGCAATGTTCTTCACATTCAAAACAAACATGAGCTAGTTTTGGGTGTATTTTCTACTTGAAAAAATATATCTGTGCCTGACTCTGCATTATAAGCAGGTTTGTGAATTATCAGGGCACAAGTTTTTGAGGGAATGTTGTTTCTTCCTGTCTTCAACATACATATACAGTTATTTCTTCCTATATTTAACATACAACTATTTCCACCTGGATTCAACATACAACTGTTTCCACCTCAATTCAAAATACAACTGTTTCCACCTGGATTCAGAATACAACTGTTTCCACCTGGATTCAAAATACAACTGTTCCACCTGGATTCAAAATACAACTATTTCCACCTGGATTCAACATACAGCTATTTCCACCTGGACTCAAAATACAGCTATTTCCACATGGATTCAAAATATAGCTATTTCCACATGGATTCAAAATACAACTATTTCCACATGGATTCAAATACCATTCTATTTCCTTCAGGATTCAACACACAACTATTTCCACATGGATTCAGAATACATCTGTTTCCACATGGATTCAAAATACAACTATTTCCACATGAATTCAAAATACAATTCTGTTTCCTTCAGGATTCAACACAACTATTTCCACATGGATTCAAAGTACAATTATTTTCTTCCTATTAGCATAATACAATTACAACATACAGCTCCTAGATTAAGCATACAAAAATTTCCTCCTGGATTTAGCATAAATGTTTTCTCCTATATTCAACAAAACATGGTTTCTTCCTCGAATCAGAATACATCAGTTACCTTCATGATTCAACATGTAACTATTTCAACATGCAGCTGTTTTCCTCTTGATTCAGCATATAACTATTTTCTTCTGGATTCAACACAGTTATTTCCTCCTGGATTGAATCAATTTACAGAAAAATAAAAAAATATAAATTGTTATACTGAAATACAAAAACTTATATGCATGAAAATCCAAATGGTACATTTAGAGAAGTTTGTTTCAGTTTTCTAGGGAATCGAATTAGCTTGAGAGTATTCTGTACACATTGTTAAACTTGTTTTCCATTTGACCAAAAATGTATGAAGTTCATAGTCAATAGGCTGCTCCGAATTGTTTTAATTTTGCATCAGACAAATTTGAGCATATTTATTCAATCTCTATACAGAATTTTCCACAAGTTTGATAATACAGCCAGTCAGCTTTGCGGGCATGCGATGGAGACAACGCAGGCAGTTACCCAGCTTCAAACACAGGAAAGGAACAAGTTTGTCACACACATCAAACAGACAATGACAGATAGGATTCAAGTGAAGAAACAGTGGCAGGAGATAGTCCAAAACCTCACGCATGAAAGGTATTACAAAATAAATTCACTGATAGGCCAACAATTTTTTTAATAAAAATTACTGAAATTTGTTTTGTGCATCTAATTGAGTTGATTTGCCCAGTACTTGAATACTTAAAGTGTTTAGTACATCATATATTCTAATCATTATAATATATAATGTTTAAAAAAAACCCTACCTTCCTACCCTAATTTTAATACCAGTTCAATAGGAAATACAAATGGGGTGGGGCCTTATTGTTTGTGTTCCAAATATCATGAATTTGTGGTTTCCAAAAACAAAAAATAAAATAAATGAAACAAACAGGAAATTGTTTAATGTGTGAAGATAATGGAATTCTTCCAGCCCCAAACAGAAGTGTATCAGAAAATTTAGTTACCAATAAAACTATTATTTGCACAAAACCACCAAATCTGATACAATATATGCATAAGAACCCCCTGCATGGGTTTTTCTCCCAAGTTTATTGGTGTCTTCCTTCCCTCCCATCACTCACTGAAATCTCCTGCATGGGTTTTTCTCTCAAGTTTATTGGTGTCTTCCGTCCCTCCCATCACTCATTGAAATCTGCATAAACAAAATTATTTCTGAAAAATGGAATTTTTTTCCATTTTTTTCACATTTTGGTTCAGGTGTTATATATTTACAGTAATACTGCCTGTGATCACATGACTGTGACCTGACTTAACAGAGCAAGACAATCATTCCACCTCAGAACCTTGTTGTCAAGATTAAGGTGATGGTGGTAGGAGAATTTGACTTGACCACTTCTCTTTTATTCGACCCACATACAGGCTTTTCTGTGACATGTATGCTCATGAAAATAAATGTCACACTTACTGTATATACTCACTGCTCAGGTGGCCTAATGGTTAGAGCATCCACCTTGGATGTGGGAGGTCGTGGGTTTGAACCCCAGCCGAGTCATACCAAAAACTTATAAAAATGGTATTAACAGTTGCCTCACTAGTCACTCAGCATAAAGAGGTTAGTGTTAGGACTGGTCGGCCTGGTGTCAGAATAATGTGACTGGGTGGGACATCAAGCTATTTGTCTGCAGCATGATGCCCCAGTGCTAGACATCACTGTAAACTGCCACACTACAGACATTGTAGTGATATGACTGAAAAATTTTTAAAAGCTATGTCAAAAATGCAATTCACACACACACACACACACACACACACAAACTGTATATACTAACTTATAATTTGAGTCCAACTGTAAACTACACAAACCCCGATCTGCCATCGCAAAATGTGCTTGCAGATCTGGGTCTATGCAATTTGTTAAGAGTCATCAGTAAAACAAACAACACAGACCCTGATCTGCCAAAGCATTATGCAACAGCAAATCAGGGTCCTTGTTATTTGCAGTTGGTTTTGACTTATAAGCAAGTATAGACAGTACTTTGATATGCTCAAGGCCAGGTAACTTTGATACGTGGAAGACCAGTTAACTTTGATATGCTCAAGGCCAGGTAAATTTGATATGCTCAAGGCCAGGTAACATTGGTATTCTCAAGGCCAGGTAACTTTGATATGCTCAAGACCAGGTAATTTTAATATGCTCGAGGCCAGGTACACATCAGAGTAAAATCCATACCTTGTTACTTAAATAATCATTTACACATGTCAGTGCTGAAGAATGAAACACTAACAGTTGAAGAAGAAAGATTTAACTCAGGTACAGTGCATTTTTTGCTTGTACCTAGACCCTAACATTCTCATTTTATCATTATCAATAGACCTCAGAGCCTTGTTGTGAGGATTAAGGTGATGGTGGTAGGAGAATTTGACTTGACCACTTTTGTATTATTAGACCCATATGCAGGCTTGGTGAATTGCTGAATGGGCCCAGTACACTTTTCTGCATGTCAAGGGGAGACGACTAATAGAGGCAACATTTTTGTCTAGAGATGCAAGATAATGTTCCAGCTGTGGTGATATTGGACTTTTTCGTAGAGCTTTGTTTATATACAGAATTTGACTTTGTATTTTAGAGATTTTACCATTTTCACATTGATTTTTGTTTTGTAAACTTAGTTGGCATTATATAGCCAGGATTGTACTGATGTGCAATTAAGCCCTGTACATCCATCAATACATACAGACATTCATACATACTCATTACACTGAGCCAATCCTGGGTAGGTTTAAAAGTAAAAACAGTGATGTGACAGAGTCAGTCTCCTCACGTGAATGTAAATAATGTCACACAAATACCAGCATAGGCAACACTGATTTAAACAGTCCAGAATTATGTCTAATACAGTCAAACTACATTTACTTGAACTAAACGGATCCAATTAAATTGCTTTTAGGGATTGGTAGGTTGAAATTCTGAAGATGCCACTTTTAATGACCAGTAACAATGTTGCTTGGACTTATTATGCTCCTTTTATATTAATTTTACCTGCCTCGAGCTTTAAATAGATGTCAAGTGGATGCTAATATGGAGTACCTTATGCACCAGGTTGCACTGATATTTTGTCTCTTAATGATTGAATACCAGTCTTTTGGTATTTATTATAGTAACCATTCATACTTGATTATCTTAAAATTTGACAGAATGAATATAATTTCAACCTTCAGGTATTTGATAAAGATAAACATTTAATCATACATAATATTATATTAACTCCAGATCCATCTAGTAAGGACTGCATTCCATTTGTATAAATATGTGTGATTTTTCAGAGCTGTTTGGTTTGACAAGAAGTCATATCCTCAGTCATGGCAGCTTAACCCCACTGAGGGCCCCTGTAGAGTGAGAAAGAGGCTCCAGAGGGGACAGTTAGGCATAGAGGCCAGATTTCTGAAAGAAAATTATCGGTATAAACTGGGTAAGTGATGAATTAATGACATTTTATTTTTCATGTCATCACTCAGAGCATTTTTACAGTGACTTTTATCGCTCTGGTGGCCTAGTGGTTAGAGTGTCTGCCTCAGATATGGGAGGTCATGGGTTCAATCCCTGGCCAAGTCATACCAAAGACTTATATAAAAATGGTACTAACAGCTGCCTCACTTGGCGCTCGGCATTAAGAGGTTAGTGTTAGGACTGGTCAGCCTGGTGTCAGGATAATGTGACTGGGTGGGCATCATGCTACATGTCTGCGGCATGATGCCCTAGTGCTAGACATCACTATAAACTGCCACACTGCAGACATTGTAGCGATATGACTGAATTTTTTTTAAAGCTACATTAAAAATCAAAATCTTACACACACACACACACACACACACACACACACACACACACACACACACACACACACACACACACACACACACACACACACACACACACACACACAGAGTAACTTTTACCATTGGATCAGTCCAGGTCGGCTACCATGGTGTGTCCTTGGGCAGGGCTCTTTAGTACAGTTGCCTCAGCACTAAATAATCTATTCATGTTTCTGTGCCATAAAGCACCAGACCAGACTAACTTCAAAGCATAAAGTGAATGGAATATTTGTCATTTGGACTCGATATGGATGACGAAAATAAATTCGTTTTCATCAATAACCTTATCCTTGTAAAAAGAAGTACAACCAGAAACCAGACATGAAAGGTAATTTAGCCATCCAAGTTTTCAATGGAAACTATTCCAGTACTCTGTTTGATCTGGTTTGGTGTTGTGGATTAACATCATTCAGCACATCATCCACGGCAGTCAATATATTTGGTGGAGGAAGATCCTGGAAAGAATCACCAACCCATTGGAAGCAACTGGCAAGCTTTTTCACATAACCATGTTGGTTGAGGCAATATTTGAACTCACATAGACATAGATGAGATGTGTGAGGACTCTGTAAAGGTGAGCACTATAGACCATGCAACCACCTAGGGTCTTGTATTGTTTTTGCACAATTCATGGAACAAATGATGAATCAACTGACAATGATTTTGCCAGGGATACAAGTAACTCATACCTGTAAGGATGGAAAAGGTTGGTACATGGCAGAATTTTACTGGTACAAATGCTAATCAGCCAATATCATCAATACATGTTTTATTGTTTGCATAAAGTAGGGAAAATTATGTTGTAAACAATATTGTAGAGAAAGAAACTGAAATAATGCATTTCTATCTTTACATGAGCTGTGTTGATAATAGACAGTGTCACAAATCAATATAACAACAGCAGTGTAATCCCTAGTCCAAGATTTCTCTGACACTTCCCACCTGATTTTTGTTATTTTGACATTTATTGACAGATGTTGGAATTCACCATCACGGCATGGTGGCAGCATAGGGTAGCCACTTACTAGTCATTCTAGCAAGCTTAAATGAATTTATGTCAGGCAGTATCTGCATGAAATCAATAGAAAGATTTTTTTCTCAGAAATTGTGATTATAATATTCATTATATTTATTGTTCGCTGATAGATGAGACAAAACTATGATGTTGATCAAATATGACCTGATTCTCTCCAATTGCATTGCTGGTCACATGACTAAACAAATCTCACAACCTACATGTCTATGACATTGGTTGTCCAAAAGTCACATAATGCCAGCAGTAAACCCCTTCAATCTTTTCCCAAAAATTTGGAAATCACTTAATGTTTGTAAGAAGAAGTTAAGCGTACTTAATTCTCAACGTATTTTTTTCACGAACAATGACCAGAAGTCTGTATTAATCAGGCAAAGAGCACATTTCAATGCAGTAGTCACATGATACTAACAAAAACATCTCTGACAAATGCTTTTTGCCTCATGACTCTGGTTTTCTCCAGGTGGCAGAGAATTTCAACTTTTTGATAGCCAATTGTCTCTAACCCCATACCCCAACATAAATGTCAGAATATCTAAAATGGGGTGGGAAGGGTCAGAGGAAACTCGGACTGCAAAATCCTAATCTGCTATCATCACTGTCAGTTAACAAGGTGTTTACATGCATTTAATTTTAGTGGATTGGTTCGACTGAACTTCAGCATGGCATGTAAGATCACACAACTTACAGTCATCCATAAATAGAAAGCAGCATAATCCAACCAAGCCTTTCCCTCAGCAAACAAACAGTCAGGTTAAATGTATATTGTAAATCTAAATGAGCACCAGAATCAGGTGATCAGACTGTATGCTGTATTTTTTTCAAGCATGGCCTCACCAGTGGTTGTTACTCATAGATCAACTATGTACTGCCCATTAATATTACGCTTCTGGTTGTGGACAATGAAAAGATCTTTTCAAGTAGATTTTAAGAATATGATTTAAAAATTAATACAAAAGCAGCATTAATCTGTTTATTATCAACTTATTACCTCTATTTTGATATGATAGGAAAAAATGATCTTGTTTATCCTTTTGTCTTTTATGCCTGGTCACAGTAGGTAGGTAGATAGGTGGGTATATAGTTGGGTAGGTAGGTGCTTTCACAATGTCAACACTTATATCTTCACATAGTTTGGAATAATGGAAGCAAAAGATGTAATGATTACAGTATTTCTGAAAATGTTGTTTGCTATCTACTGGCCATATTCAAGCCAACAAACAGTTGACGTAGCTGCTGTGCTCAGGTTAGTGTTATTGGCATGTCTGTCCTTTCTTGCTTTTGGGATATGATATGAAAAACCATCAAGTCTTATTTCCTCTATTATCTCTGGATTGCTTTTAGTCAATTTAAAAGATCTTTCAGAAAATAAAGAATTTGAGAGATTTAATTATTGAAAGTTGTCAAGGCAGTGCCTTAACCTCTTAATGGCTTGTTGCTTAAGATCTGTAAAATATTTGTATGAAACAGTCTGAGTTTGTTCACTGGCTGCCATTGATTGAACTTTTGGACTGTTTGCTTTTTCAGCATAAATTGCTATGTAGCAATTAAGAAAACAAATTGAATTTTGCTAATTTCCTTGTTGAAATTCCTGCAGATCTCAGTACAAAGCACCAATAAATCTCCACTTTCGTAGACACCCTGCACAAATATTGTTAACAACATAAAAAGGTTCCACCTCATTGAAGAATTACCATCCAAACTGCTGCATGTCCTTATATTGCTGTTATCAACCTGTAGGTCTGGATCAAGATTCGTATATGCACCCTCGACATCAAATTATATTTGACAATGAGTGCTTCAATTCATGAAATATATAAGAAGCATTTTCCCCACCATTTCTATGCAACTGCCCATCACTCATAATTTAGCATGCCATTATCACCACTTATCCTGTGTTGTGAAGAATTATTTTCAATATTTGCAACAAAAATCCATTTTGTTGATGAGTTTTGTTAATTATTGGAGACTTAGTCTGTATGGAAATAAAAATTCTATGAATGGAAAATCACATAAAAACTTTAACATGCAAAATATCAAAGCCTGAACAGTCAACAAAATATATATTCCTCCACACCTTGATTAATTCAAGAAATATGCTATTACCAGTCACAACCAGGAGAAATGTACAATGACACTAGTCTGGTAAAGCAAATTAGCAATTACCTACTACTTTTTGATAGTATTGTTGTACTATGGTAGCCTTGAAGGGCCTGATGTGTTGTAAATTGAGAGATTGTATGCCCATATAGTAATCATTGATAGACTGTACCTTTTAGTTAAAAAACCTACTTAGAAGTGGTCATTAAAGGTCAGACAGAAACTTCTGGAGTATCACAATATAAACATTCAGTAACCCATTGATCATTACCCTTGTCTGAGTAGCGCAATATAAACATTCAGTAAAACATTGATCATTATCCTTATCTGAGTAGCACAATATAAACATTCAGTAACCCATTGATCATTACCCTTGTCTGAGTATTGCAATATAAACATTCAGTAACACATTGATCATTACCCTTGTCAGAGTATCACAATATGAACATTCAGTAACACATTGATCATTACCCTTGTCTGAGTATCACAATATAAACATTGTTACATGTAAAAAAAAAATGCCATTTAACACGTAGGCAAGAATAGCCCTATCTAAGAATCATATTCTCATGCTGGAGAAATAAAAATGAAAGGCTGTTTACAATTTAGCTAACACGTGGGTCGAACATGACCTTGGTAATAGCCAATTGTTTTAACTCGATGTTTACAAATCTATGAACCAAAGTGAGCTAAAAATAGTGCTTAAGTCATACTTTTACGTTCTAATCAGACTGATATTTTATTTTTAAAATATCAAATCCCGTGAAAATAATCTTTACAATAAAATGTAATGAAACAAAAAATAAAATAAAAAAAGAATTTAAAAGCTAACACACAAGTAATTAAATTATATATATGTAACACTTCCCCCACCCATAAAGAAAAAGAAAGATTTATGTAATAAAGCTTTCTTTTTACCATATGTAAATTTTACATGAGGTAAAACAAAATTACATAAGAAAATTCTTATGAATTTTACAAAGTGTACATGAATTAATATTTCTATACATGGGAAAGTGCATCTGCAATCAAATTGTCTTTTCCTTTGATGTGCCTGATGACAAGATTATATTCTTGTAAAAACAAACTCTACCTTAATAATCTTTGATTTTTATTTTTCATCTTGTCGATGAAAGTAAGGGGTTGTGATCACTAAACACAACAACCGGAAAAGGAGCTCAACTAATGAAAACTTCAAAATGCTGTAATGCCAATATTAAAGGCAAACATTCCTTCTCGATTGTTGAGTAATTTCTTTGGTGCTTATTTTGAAGAATGAGCAAGAGAGAATGAACTCTATTACAAGACTCAAAAGTTCTCTCAATTAAAGTTCTGTGAAACCATAATTTCACTTTTGACTTGAATTGCTGAGTGTCAAATTCAAGCATAACAAGCTGGAAAATTCCAGACATAAAATTTGACCCTTGACCCGATTGGACAGATTTAGGAAGGCCAAACTGAGTAAAAAACTTAATCAAAGCTTTTACTATGGTTTTTGTTTTAATATTACTCAAAGGAATTGCCACTGGGAATCTTGTTGATGCACACATAATGGTCAACAAATATTGGTTGCCTGACTTGGTCTTAGGTAAGGGACCAACACAATCTACCATAATTCTGCTAAATGGTTCATCAAATGCAGGAATAGATTGCAGATGAGCCTTAGGTATCTTCTGATTGGGTTTTCCTACTATTTGACAAGTATGACAAGATCTACAAAATTTACAAACATTACTTTTGACTTTTAGCCAATAAAAGTGAGTCAAGATCTTATGATAAGTTTTATTTGTCCCTAAATGACCAGCCAGAGGAGTTTCATGGGCCAAACTAAGTATTTCCTGTCTGTAGGATTTTGGAACTACAATCTGATAGTTCACCGACCACTCATCACTAGCAGGCACCTCGGAAGGTCTCCATTTTCTCATAAGAAATCCATTTTTAATGAAATAACAGACAGGTACTTCAGTGACTTCAGATTCACTAATGGCCCTCTGAAACAAACAGGAGATCTCAGGATCTTTTTCCTGTTCGACGACAAGTGACTGTCATTTATCACCCTGATTAGATAAAAGAGAATGAGTAGTTAAAAGAGGATAACTGTGATCAATACCTTTTGATTGATCCAAATTAGGAGTGAAAGTGACCTCATCAAAAGCCTGACCAATACATGTGTCAGCTAAAGGAATATTTTCTTTATCAAAATCATTCTCAAGAGCTTTCTTTGCCATAGCTCTAGTAACTGCACAAGCTGGGTATAAATCAGGGTATTCTTTTTCAATAGGATCAACTTTCTGATCCAAAGAAGGCTTGTCAGTTACAAGTGGATTAACCACAACCTTGTCTCCAGCTAGGTCATTGCCTAGTAACGAATGAATGCCCTCAACAGGTAAAGTAGAGACTATACCGATTGTCATAGGTCCTGAAACTAAGTCTGATGACAAATTTACACAATGGAGAGGAACATTAACAAAGCCACACTCTACTCCTTGAATGAGAACACTCTCATTAGAACAGGACCTCTCAGAGAAAGGCAAAGAACCTAATAATAAAAGACTCTGAGAAGCTCCTGTATCCCTTAAAATTTTAATAGGGATAGGATTGGCCAAATCACCCAAGTGTGATATAGAACCCTTCGACATGAATGGTTCATAATACTCCATAATAAAATCAGACTGGGGTTTATTAGACACAACAAATGTATTGCTTTCAATACATGACCGTGACCTTGACCTTTTAGATATAAGAGCATTTGGGATAGGTCTATCTTGATTCTGATGCTTATATTTTAATTTGAAGCAATCAGAAATGACATGTCCTTATTTCTTGCAATAGGTACACGTAGGAATACACTAGGATTTTGAATGAAGTTTATCAGAAGTTTGATTTTTAAAAGTTGTGCCAGGTTGAGTTTTAGAAGGAGTTGTATTAGGCTGAAATACCTTTCTACCAGTAGACTGCTGAGTGAAAGATTTTCCTACAATAGGAACTTTATGAGTTAAGAAATACTTATCAGCAGCAAGAGCAACATTTTCCAAGGTTTCGATCTCATGCTCTTCAAGATGAGTCTTAATGTCATTAGGAATACAGTTCTTGAACTCTTCAAGTAATACAAGTTGTTTGAGACTTTCAAAATCATGTTCAACTTTTTTCGGCTAAACACCATCTCTTAAATAACTGCTCTTTTTCTCTTGCAAATTCGACATAAGTTTGTCCAGTTTCTTTTTTATAGTTCCTGAATTTTTGCTGATAAGCCTCAAGGACTAACGCATGACCCATTAAGATGCATTCCTTAACCAAATCATAGTCAGCACTTTGATGAACTGACATTGAATGGTAAATATCGCTAGCTTTACCAATTAGTACACATTGTAGTAATTGAGTCCAATGCTCCCTTGGCCATTTCAAATTTTCTGCAACTTTTTCAAAACAAGGAAAATATTTGTCTACCTCTTTCTCTCTAAAAGGGGGCACTAACCTGATATTTCAAAACTTGAATTTGTATGTGAAGTGGAAATGTGCTTTTCACTTGCCAGCTCTATTTCTTTCATTCTAATTTGAAATTCCCTTTCATCCTTCTCTTTTTGCAATTGCATCTGCAATTGCTTATCTTTCTCCCTCTCCTGTCTCTCTCTCCTCTTTTCCAAATTGCAATTTCATTTGTTTATCATTCTCTCTTTCCTGTCTCTCTCTCTTTTTTTCAAATTGCAATCGCAATTGCTTCTCTTCTAATTGCAACTGCAATTGTTTCTCTCTCTCCTCTTTTTCCAATAACATTTGTTCTTTTTCTTTCTGAAGTTCAAGCTTCCTTAACTCTAATTCCATCTTGTATTTCATTTTTAATTCCATTACTTTTATGTCAGAGTCTGATACAGACTTACTGACCGAAACCAAAACACTTTTATCGAAAACATTCTTCTCTACCAAATACTGAATCAAAATGTTTTTAATTTCTTCCTTCATCAAGGAAGCTTTTGCTTCAGAAAGATCGTATTTTCTGGCAAGTTCAAGCAACTCATCTTTTTTCAAACTATCCAACTGCTCCTGAGTAGGACTAGAAAGAAAGTCTCCACTTTTGATGACATTGTGAAAAAACCTGTTGTTTTCACTCAAGATTAATAATACTTGGGATTTAAAAACTAGGGGAATTTAAATTTCAAAAATAATTTTCTGAAATATTTTAGCCAAAATTCATATATCCCAAGGATGAGCAACCCCAATTGTCTCTTGTTACGTGTAGGCTCGTACAAATGTAACAAAAGAAAAGAGTGAAGTCAACAAGCTTTGTAAATTTTAACAAAATAATTTATTTCCCTAGAAAACAAGGTAAAAATATGAAATGGGACTTACAATTTGTGAATATAATCCAAATATTAATCCTAGAATTGAAAAATATAAGTCCTATCACTAAACAGTTCTAATTGAATCCAGGTTCAAATCTCGATGTTCCAATATGGAAGGCAATGACGTCAGATGAGGTCATTGTACTGATGGCAACAATTCCTCATTGAAACACAACTTATAATGTTCTGTTTAGAATTCCAGAATAAATTTCCACTGAATGTTTTTTTCCCAGAATTTTCATAAAGAACAGCACTTGTGTTGTTTTCTAGAGAATTTAAATTATCAAATCCCCAAAAATAGATGAACTTCAGAACAAGCTGGCATCAACAATAGAAACACCTTGTACCCTCAAGGTGTAAGATAAGACTGACTAAAAAACTCTGAGAATGAGTATTAAAACCCTCAATTTTAGATCACATGGTGGCTCACATGACGGGTTACGTGACCACTAATTTGAACAGCCCAGTAAAAAAAAAATGCCATTTAACATGTAGGCAAGAATAGCCCTATCTAAGAATCAGATTCTCACGCTGGAGAAATAAAAATGAAAGGCTGTTTACAATTTAGCTAACATGTGGGCCGAACATGACCTTGGTAATAGTCGATCGTTTTAACTCGATGTTTACAAAATCTATGAACCAAAGTGAGCTAAAAATAGTGCTTAAGTCATACTTTTACGTTCTAATCAGACTGATATTTTTTTTTAAAATATCAAATCCCATGAAAATAATCTTTACAATAAAATGTAATGAAACAAAAAATAAAATAAAAAAAGAATTTAAAAGCTAACACACAAGTAATTAAATCACATATACGTAACAACATTCAGTAACACATTGATCATTACCCTTGTCTGAGTATCACAATATAAACGTTCAGTAAGACTTTGATCATTACCCTTGTCTGAGTATCACAATAGAAACGTTCAGTAAGACATTGGTCATTACCCTTGTCTGAGTATCACAATAGAAACGTTCAGTAAGACATTGGTCATTACCCTTGTCTGAGTATCACAATAGAAACGTTCAGTAAGACATTGGTCATTACCCTTGTCTGAGTATCACAATAGAAACATTCAGTAAGACATTGGTCATCACCCTTGTCTGAGTATCACAATAGAAACGTTCAGTAAACATTGGTCATTACCCTTGTCTGAGTATCACAATAGAAACGTTCAGTAACACATTGATCATTACCCTTGTCTGAGTATCACAATATAAACGTTCAGTAAGACTTTGATCATTACCCTTGTCTGAGTATCACAATAGAAACGTTCAGTAAGACATTGGTCATTACCCTTGTCTGAGTATCACAATAGAAACGTTCAGTAAGACATTGGTCATTACCCTTGTCTGAGTATCACAATAGAAACGTTCAGTAAGACATTGGTCATTACCCTTGTCTGAGTATCACAATAGAAACATTCAGTAAGACATTGGTCATCACCCTTGTCTGAGTATCACAATAGAAACGTTCAGTAAACATTGGTCATTACCCTTGTCTGAGTATCACAATAGAAACGTTCAGTAAGACATTGATCATTACCCTTGTCTGAGTATCACAATAGAAACGTTCAGTAAGACATTGATCATTACCCTTGTCTGAGTATCACAATAGAAACATTCAGTAAGACATTGATCATTACCCTTGTCTGAGTATCACAATAGAAACGTTCAGTAAGACATTGATCATTACCCTTGTCTGAGTATCACAATAGAAACGTTCAGTAAGACATTGATCATTACCCTTGTCTGAGTATCACAATAGAAACGTTCAGTAAGACATTGATCATTACCCTTGTCTGAGTATCACAATAGAAACATTCAGTAAGACATTGATCATTACCCTTGTCTGAGTATCACAATAGAAACGTTCAGTAAGACATTGATCATTACCCTTGTCTGAGTATCACAATATAAACATTCGGTAACACATTGATCATTACCCTTGTCTGAGTTTAGCGACTTTGTAGTAGACAAGTGAATTCACAAATGATGTAACAGATGTTGAACATAGCTGTAATTGTTTACAATATTGCTGCTGCTGCCACTGAAAAAGTGATACCTATATATGGCAATAAACATGCAAGACAAAAGCTGTTTAGATGCATGTACATCGATTGCAAATTATATCCTGATTCAGTGTGAGAATTACATTACTGTTTAAGCTACTGTATGACCTTTAGGTATCATACCTAATTGTTTTAGGCTCTGTATAAGGTTGCCCTGGAAAACAGTATACAAAAGAAGCATATCAGTAACTTTGGCAGCTTCAGTGACACTTTTCAAAGTTATACCATAGGTAGTGATATCTAAATATCAAGAACCCTTTTAGACTGCTGCTCTAAGGGGTGATGTTGTTACCATCATCTCCATGGACAATTATGAATACTATTTGGATATATTTAAATCTGAAAGTCATTTAAGGGTAATCACAGTACATTTTGCTATGGATCATAGTACTCTGCAGAATCCTTGTATTAACACTCAATATCCAATTTCCAGATGCTGAGGCAGTTGATCCACCATTAATCTACCTGTTTGAGGATGACCCCCAAATGGCAGATAAAGCACCTCTTATCTATCAGCTGCACAAAAATAAAAAGATCAAGTAAGATTTTATTTCCTTATTCTTCATGGAGATGTTAAAGTGGGACTGTCCATCTTCCATTATTTCCATGTTTTTTAAAATTTCTTTTTACAATTCAGGAAACTTTCCAGCTATGTTGCCCCTGTCATGACCATCTTTGAGAGAGGTGTCATTATTAGCTCCCATGCTTGGGTCTCTGGAAGTGAGTTAAAGGTCAGATGTATAGAAATTTTAGTTAATTTTTTCCAAACTTAAGTTTGCAGCCATAGCAGGAAGGGGTGCAGAAAGATGTGTCATGTATTTGACAGATTTTGATATATGACCACTGGGTTACTGTCCATGGGTAGGGGTGAATACCTTGGAATATATGGTGGCATGGGATTAGAATATGCAATGAAATGTATGGACATTCATAGTGGCAAGCCATTGCATTTGATCTAGATTTACATTCCATTAGACCAGTATAATTGTTATAGGAATGGCTTGGGAGTATGGAAGTGGGGGAGGGGGCAAGTCTCCTATCATCTCGGTATGCCAGTGGAGTGTGGACCCCTCAGGATCATTATTTATGTATCAACAAAACCATTCCAAAAGCTTTTCATTAGTGACTGGGGAATCTACATGGGAATGAAGTTCTCATTTTGTCAGACAACTCTGCTGTGGTAACCTATCTCAAACAGCAAGACAGAGCCATGTCCCCAGACTTTATTTTCTTGTTTGGTATTTTCTAAAGTTGTGTCCACAGTGACAAATCCACATAAAAAACTCAGCATTATCCTAGGCCGCTTAACATATTGGCGGACTCATTGTGTTCATCCCTTTGTTTTCACTCAGTAGGTGCCCAATGGGATCAACCTGTGATGGATCCATTAATGACAAGGTGGAATTCCAAAATCCCAACCTTTTTCTCACCAGTCCTGGATCCAAAGGCCTGGATAATCGATCTGCTTTCTATATTTTGGAATGGTCAAATGTATACACTTCTCCTTCAGCAGCTCAGGTTCTGAAGGTGATGCAGGAAGCAAAAAGGCTTGAGTGTCACTTCATCCTTGTTACTCCAGTCAAATGTGTGGGAGGTTGTGGGTTCGATCCCCAGCCGAGTCATACCAGAGACTTACAAAAATGGTACTATCAGCTGCCTCGCTTGGTGCTCAGCATTAAGAGGTTAGTGTTAGGACTGGTCGGCCTGGTGTCAGGATAATGTGACTGGGTGGGATATCATGCTACATGTCTGCGGCATGATGCCCCAGTGCTAGACATCACTATAAACTGGCACACTGCAGACATTGTAGCAATATGACTGAAAAATTATTAAAGCTACGTTAAAAATCCAAATCACACACACACACACACACACACACACACTCCAGTCAAATGGGAAGACTTGGATCAACCTCATAAATCACGCAGCAGAATTGCAAGGAAAATTGAGATATTTCCTCATCTGCTTTAAGCAACCTTGTTGGCAGAAGTTTCATGACAGCTGAGGATTCCTGAACATGCATATCTAGGTCTTATTAAAATACACCCTCAGGAACAAATAGTTCTCACTACTGCAGACATCCATACCTTAATAGCTAAATTCCCTTGGTTGTTCATCGAGAAACAGCACTAATTACAATTAAAACCTGTTCCACGATCACTGGTACACTGTATTATCATGGAAGAGATTATATCAGACCAGTCAAAGACCTATCTGATCTGCTATCCATTTTAGATTACACATGTCCAGTGGTGGTGGATCCTTGCACAAGTAAAATCTATCATTGTTCTAACCTGACTGAACAAGACACCATTGAAATGCTCTCAAGAACTTAATTGGTTCACCTCTCTTAAGAGTTCTGCCTCCTCACTGCATAATTAGCAAATACATGCCCTTTTGGCGGATCCATCAACATGCGTTCCTTCAAGATGGGTCAGTATCATTCATGATGGCCCCTTCTTTCATTGCCAAGAACAGACTACCATTCATGGGTAATCAGACTTTAGTAATAAATTCTTGTCTGCACTGGACACTTTATCTCAAGGTCATCTACAAGATCCAGTGCGAGCCCTGAAGTAGTGCTTCGGGAAGATCGAGCCAATGCCCTCACAAAGGGAAAAGATGATATATCAACAGATACTTTCATCCTTGAAAAAGTGGATTATTCATTCCCTATATTTGAAATAACCCCACACCAATGAATTTGCTTTGCATCTTGGCACACAAAGCTAGGATAATTGACACAAACAATGCATGTGAATAAAACTGTTCTGTTATTATCCATGCCATGGGATGGAGATCTGAGTACATTTCTTCTGTTTTTATCTCCGAGATCTTTTGGCCTGAAAGGCTGAAATCAGTCTGGTGGGACCTATAGCCATGGCACAAAAGGCTGAAATCAGTCTGGTGGGACCTATAGCCATGGCACAAAAGGCTGAAATCAGTCTGGTGGGACCTATAGCCATGGCACAAAAGGCTGAAATCAGTCTGGTGGGACCTATAGCCATGGCACAAAAGGCTGAAGTCAGTCTGGTGGGACCTATAGCCATGGCACAAAGGTCTGAAATCAGTCTGGTGGCACAAAAGGCTACCTTTCCAAGTAGTTTGAAAGCTTCATAATAATGTGGCTTCACAACTTCCTTGGGATTTGTGAGAGGGACAATTTTCCCTTTTAAAGCTGCTTGCTGACAAATGGAGTTTTTTCCAGTCAGGTTATCTAGATGCTGGCACACATACTTTAGAAGACTTGATCTGTCTGTCTGGGGTAAGGGAATGTATCTCCTAAGGTAATGTATTTGAAAAAGAAACCAATTTTTTTTTTTAGTAAAATACTTACCCAATCATAATTCACTTACACCCTCCCATCCTCCCTTCTATTACATCCATAAAGAGAGCATGCCTTTCACTCCAGTTGTAACTGAGATGATCATGGGATTTGGCACAAATTTGAATATAAAGGGGAGATCACTATCTAACTGCCACCTACTAGGTGGGCAGAAAACTACAAATGTTAGTTGGAAAACTAAATTTTGTCTAAAATGTTTAAATCTGAAAGGGCTGGATTTACAAGGTAGTAATAGTTCACCTAAGGTATTATGATCATATAACTGTTATCAAAGAAACATAATTTTGTAAGAAAAGTTTGGTTTTTTTTACTGTGGACCACTAAGACTGACTTTTAAAGAACATGCATATAAGGATCTTTTCACTGTAGACCCCTAAAACTGACTTACAAAATGACATGCATATTTTTTACTATGGACCCCTCAAACCGACTTTTATGGCAGATGTCCAATCTTTTAGCTCTATTTTCACTGTGGTCTTAATTATCTTTTGTTTATTTAGGTACACAAGCACTTGCTGGGTTGTATCTCCAAGCAATGAGACCAAAGGAGAACTTCTGATAGGCAGGTTTTTCTTTTCTTTGCAATTGTAAGATTTTGTAAGAAAGCACAATTTCATGTAAAAGTTGCTTCAAAGATACATTTTGTATCATTTATATTTAAATATAATACCGTATTCTCAAAGTTTTGCCTGAACTGCTGAAACAGAAAGGTGCTAGATTGAGTTTCTTCCTTCTCACATAATTATGGACATTTTATGCTATATTACTCCTAACATGTATTTTTGTATTATTTTACTCCTCACTTATGGATTATTTATGTTATTTACTTTTCACATATGGACTTCTTATGCTATTTTACTCCTCACATAAGTATTTTTGCTTTATCTTACTTCTCACATATTGACTTTTTATGCTATTTTACTCCTCACTTACAGATTTTGTTATGTTATTTTATCACTTTACTTCACAGTAGATGTTAACAGCACTTCCTCAATAAGATTAAATAAAGATTTAAATTGTGAGGTTTGCTTAAGCTTGAAATATTGATGAAAACTGTTACATTACGTCTATCTTTTAGGGGAAGATTAAATAAAATTTAATATTGATGAATACTGCTTCACTGTCTATCTTTTAGGGGAAGATAGTGTTTTCTTTGTTGCTGATGAGGCCATGACTGATGCTAATTACACTCAGGTAAGAAAAGAAAAAATAATTACCATCTATTTGAATACATGAAAGCTTCAGAATTGTAAGTGAATTTCTTGACAGGGATGTTTGGCCATTTAAGACCAGTCTGTTCATTTGCACATATCATGAAGGAAATTTATTAAGATTAGATTCATTAACAGATGAGTAAGGTCCATATTTCCAGAGCTTTGACAGTTTCCATGGCATACAGTTCCTGAACTTTGACAGTTTCCATGGCATACAGTGCCTGAACTTTGACAGTTTCCATGGCATACAGTTCCTGAACTTTGACAGTTTCCATGGCATACAGTGCCTGAACTTTGACAGTTTCCATGGCATACAGTTCCTGAACTTTGACAGTTTCTATGCATACAGTGCCTTAGCTTTGACAGTTTCCATGGTATACAATGCCTGAACTTTGACAGTTTCCATGGCATACAGTGCCTGAACTTTGACAGTTTCCATGCATACAGTGCCTTAGCTTTGACAGTTTCCATGGCATACAGTGCCTGAGCTTGACAGTTTCCATGACTTACAGTGCCTGAGAAATTATGCTTACAGATTCCGTGGCATACAGTGCATGAATTTCAACAGTTTCCATGGCATACTGTGCCTAAGCTTTGATAGCTTCCATGGCATACAGTGCCTAAGCTTTAATAGCTTCCATGGCTTACAGTGCCTGTGCTTTGACAGTTTCTATGGCATACAGTGCCTGAGAATATATGCCACTTACAGCTAACCCACAGTTAGATGGCAGTAGAAATTTACAGCTGGGTTGATGGCAGAAACCAGGGTTAGGTGAGGAGCCTAGGTGGCTCAGTGGTTAGCATGCTGGAATCACAACCGTAAGGGGGCTGGTTTGAATCCTAGTATCAGACCAGCCTTTGTCAGCTACCATGGTGCACTTCATTTGCGTTGGCACTAAATAACCTACTTTTGTCACTATGCTGTTCAGCACCAACCAAACCAAACCCAACCAAGCTACTCTCTCAGGGGGTGCAACTGCTTTGATCATAATGGGATTTGAACTTGGGATCTTTGAATCATTAACCAACAATCCTTACTACTTAGTCACAGTGCCACTCTTTTTGGAACACAGTTTGAATAATATTTTCTCATTTGGTGTATCTTGTACAAGTTGTTTTTCTGACATCTCAGCATGACAAAATATTTTGATTGCCTTCCATCTTATTTGTAAAGCAAGAAAAATTTGTTAAATGTAAATTTCCAGTACAGAAACTGACATTAATAAATACTGCAAAACTTCTCTGCAGCAATCTATTTTTGGAAAATGAAACTTCTGTGACTGGTATACAAAATATATTAAATAATTTTACTGCAGTTCATGTTGACGTTATAAAAATAAAATTCAGATGTTCATTGTTTACAGATGAACATGATGCTCCACAAATTGTACATGTCAGATGTGATTTGATTCCTAGCAGTCAGTTGAATGCCACTCTTGAAGTCACTATAGATTGATATATCGTTTCTTCCACTTTGTATTTTAAACTAACAGGCAGGTTCAGTACATGAGATCAATGTTAGCATCATGGAGTATGTTGGACTTTTTCCTTTGTCAGTCCAACTTGTGTTTGAAGGCTGTTTCTGCAATGCGGCAAAGCAAGAGGCTGCTTATTTGAGGTTTATTTCTTGTCATTTTTCACTTAACATATCTCAAGAAAGTGGTTGTTTAACGCAGGTGAATAAAGATGACCTTTACATCAACATTGACAACTTTGTGGTCAGATCATGCTTCATAAACTACTGTAATATATGTTTACACCAAAAGAAAATAAACCTGTAATCCACAACACATATTTATGTAATTTTTTTAAAATTCTTTAATTGTAGGTGTTGCTAGGAAACAAGGACCAACTGTCTATGACATGGCCATATGAGGACATTAGAGAAATACACAAACGATGGTACCAGCTCATGGACAAAGGCTTAGAAATTTTCCTGACCAGTGGAAAAACATGCCTCTTGGCATTTAAATCAACTACGGTAAGTCTGAAGTCCTTTTAATAGGCAAAAGCGGAAGAGTAATACTAACCTCAGTTGCACTTTATGGATGTGCAATTGCGTTTGTTGAAATTCTTGATAACCAGCTTCATTGAAAATCTGCTCAGGATATTCTGTGCACCTTTTACTAGAGGGTTATGAATGTATTCAGTCACCCCCAGGTAACCTTGCACCTGTTATTAGAGGGTTATCAATTCATTCTTTCATCCCCAGGCAGTCAGGCACCTGTTGACAAAGGATGATGAATGCATTCAGTCACTCTCAGCTAGACTGGCACCTGTCTGGAGGATTATAAATGCATTTAGACAACCCCAGGTAGTCAGGCACCTGTTTCTAGAGTGCTATTGATTCATTCATCTATCCCCAGGTAGTCAGGCACCTGTTACCAGAAGGAGATGAAATGCATTCAGTCACCCACTGCTTGTTGGGCCCCTGTTGCCAGATGGTTTATGAATACACTTACTCACACCCAGATAGTCGGGCACCAGTATTAATTATATCATACAATATGAATTGTAAGAAATTGTTGCAGTGTCTTGCGCAGTGGAGATGAAATGAATGTACGAACCTCAAAGGATTTACTGTGTGCTGGAACATGATGGGAGAGTTTTAGTTTAGTGGTTCAGAGTTTTTCCAGAGTGCTCTAACAAATACTTGAACACAGTAAACTGTGCATGATCATTATTCCCACATGATCATTTCAAAGTACATTAATTGCAGGTGTGACTGTTACCAGAAGTACATTAATTCCACACTTGGCTAGAACCTACTAGTTTATTAATTCCACACCTGGCTAGTACCTACTAGTACATTAGTTGCACTCCTGGCTATTACCTACTAGTTCATTAATTTCACAATTAATTTCACACCTGTCTAGTACCTACTGGTACATTGATTGCAGACCTAACTAGTACCTACTGGTTTATGAATTCCACACCTATTAATTACCTACTAGTTTAATCATTCCTCACCTGGCTTGTACCTGCAAAATAAAAAATTTAAACCAGCAAAAATGTGTACTTGAGCATCAGATGCTATTCTAATGTTTGTCTACAGCTTACATCACAAACTAGTTTAAACCTACTTGGTCATGTAAAAATGAAGTTTAAATTTGTTGTTTAGGACCGTGATCACCTCTACCTGCAGCTAATGGAGTTGGAGCTGCCAAATCGAATCAACACAGAGCTCATACTGGACATGCTTTCTCAATGGGAGGATGGAAGACTTACAAATTTCGAGTACCTTACACACCTGAACAAAGCAGCAGGTCGATCTTTTAATGATCTGATGCAGTACCCAGTATTTCCGTTCATACTAAAGGACTACACCAGTGAAGCCCTGGATCTCAGGGACACTAGCATATACAGGTTCCCATGACAAGATCGAAATGCATTTTCCATTTGATAGATACTTCAGCTACTGGCTCAAAGCTTTCCAATATAATCACTTAATAAATAATTGGCCTAACGTAAAAAAATTGTCAGTTATTAATTAGATCTACCTTAATTCATGTAATTTTTCACACTCCATTAATCCACAGAAATCATTATAATTAAATATTTCATGATATTTTTAATCCTACAATAAAAATTATGAAAAAGAATCTATTAGTACTTGCCAAAAAAGATGAGACCATTGGTTAATAAATTTTTGTGTTTTATGATAGTAAACAAAGTAGAATGCTTAAAACACTGCATTTTTTATCATACATGTGCAAGTCATGGAGTGAGTGAATTATATCCTCAGATATCTTTCTTAGTGCTTGTGCAGTTTTGGCTTGCACAGATATACATTTTGATTCTTTACATTAATGTCTGATTCTTGAATATAGAAAAAAGAAATCATGAACACTATTTACATACTGTTCTAAAAATTTACACAATGCATACATATCGGGCAATTTTTTATTCCACCCTAATGTTTGTTTTAAAAGACATACTGCAACAATCTTCATGCAGACATCACTCTAAGCCAGTGTTAATTGGGGGTAAAAATTCAAAATGTCTTATCCATAAATTGTCCTTTGCAAGAAAAATAAGGATTTGAAAATTTGTTATTAATAAATGAGAATGTCTTATAATTTAAGTGGTTTAAATTATGTAAGAATTGGTTGTACTTTAAGTAAATTTATCATATATATCTAAAACAAAATTTTATGTAAATATGTATGTATATTTTCTGAGTTAAGTTTGATAGGTTTTGCAACTCAGATTTATTACTAATTAATATTGTATATATTTGTGAAAATGTGTAAAGAGTTTACAGAACTTTGTGTTAAATTACAGGGATTTGTCACGACCAATTGCAGTACAGGATGTTGCCAGTGAGGAAAGATACAAAAACAATTATAAGGTAATTAACCCTTATGCCAGTCTTTGTTGAAGGCCTTACTTATATCACAAAATATCAATTTAATTTCATTGCCTTCATCAATTGTCTTGCAAAAGGTGTTATAAATATAACACAGTTGTAAAACCAATTAATTATTAGGGGTGAAACCAGATTGCAAATGAGTAATTAGGGTATTGGGTGTAAGGTATGTACATGCTTGAAGAGATTTTTGAAATACTTTACCCACACAGCTTAGGTGAGAAAAAGGTCTGTAAAAGGAGACAAATATTTGTGTCTGTTTTTTTAATCAAGGTAAAAGTTTCCTGTTGCATTAAAACCATATTTATTTGCAGAAGTCATCATGGAAAGAACATAAAATCAAACAAGAGAAATACAGGACTCTGCAGCAGGCATAAGCTAATTTGAAGCTCCCTCTCCTCATTGACAGTATTTACCTTAGTAGTGTGGCAGACATGAATAATTAAGGTATAGAATGACTCTATGTTTATAAACTAAGTAAGAGAAAGAAGCAAAACCAACAAGTTTTGTAAAACTTAGCAAACAGTTTAATTATCAATGTTATAAAATAAAAATTTCAGAGGAACTTAACAGTATTATGAACTGAGTAAAAAATAATCCTGAAAAAGTTCTATGGAAGTCCAAAAGAATGAAAAGTTCTGTATAAATTTCAGATCCAAGAATGTATTGGTCCACCAACAGTCCTGACATGTCCAATTGACTCCTTTGAATAATTCACGATAGTTTGAACATAATATCATAGTCCAATGAGCACTTTCAGAAGAAGAAGACTTCCCAAATAAAGACAAAGTACCCGATAATAAAAGACTTGGTGAACCTCACAAGTTCCTTAATATTTTAATAGTGACAGGATTGGCCGAATCACCAATAAGTTAAATTCATAAAATTCTTCATAGTAAAATCAGACTGGGCTTTGTTTGACCCAACTACTGTATTGTTTCCAATACATGACCATGAGCTTTTGACCTCTGAGAAATGAGCATTTGGAACAGCTCTGTCTTTATTCCGTTGCTTAATTTTTAACTTAAATCAATCAGAAATAACATGCCCTAATTTCTTGCAATGATTGCACATAGATAAGGATTTCTGACCTAAATGCATTTTTTTCCTATATATATGAATATGACAAGATAGGATTTCATCCAGTGTTAACCCAAATGTTTATGAGAAGTGACATTCTTATCAGTTTCAATAATTAAAAGTTTTGGGTGATATTCATTTTGAAATTTTCTGGATATAGTCATTTTTTAGTTTGAATTAAAATCTACTAACAAGTGATCAGCCCACAAACTGATTTTAAGCAGGTCTTTGTTGAAAATACCAACAGCTACAATTGGGTCCTCAATAATAATTGCTGTTAAAGTATCATCAGCAAACATTCTTGTGCTTGACTGAATATCAGTGACAATATCCTTGTTATAAGTTAAAAATAACAGTGGTCATAGGATAAATCCCTGAGGCTCACCAGCCCTGACATGTTGTTGATCTGAAGTGTTGTCAACTGTTTTTTTTGCATCCTGTTTGAAAGATAATTTGAAAATCATTTCAACAGTCTATAAACAGTTTCAATACTTCTGAGTTTGTAAATAAAACCATTGTGCCAAATTTTGTTGAAGGTCTTAGTAACATCACAAAATAGCACTGTAATTTCTTTGCCTTCATTGTCAGACTGCCTTGCAGAAAGTGTTGTACATATCACATGGTTGTAAATGAGCTTAGTCTTTTTGGGTGAAACCAGAGATAGTTGTACACATGGATTCCATGTCTTCTGTAGAGTTATCATTAGCATGTGGTTCACTTTTGGCTTGTAGATTATATTTTCTTCAACATTTCAGCATTAAAATTGTGTGAAATAAATATTTGTAGTAATGGGCTTTGATTATGATATTGGTGGATTTCCGACTCTTGAGTTCTGCACAGTCCTGAGGGTGGAATATCAGCTTCAGTCTTGGTGGCCAAGCAAGCATGATTTCATCTGTGATTCCTCCCATTTGCTCCAGAATTTTGCTGATTCTGATATTATTCCTTCAGCTTTACCTTTCAAGCTCTCCCATCATGGATTCTGTTTGTGATTCAACCAACTTCAATTTGGTTTCAAGAGTGCTGATCCTTTTATTCTTCTCATCTAATTGTTTTGCAAGTCAGTTAGTTCTTTTTTGAATATTTTTGCTTAGCACAGCACCAACAGCATCAGCAATTTGATTCAGGACCTGGGGATTTTGATATGCTATGATAAGGTAACTTACTAATTTACCAATCTGTTTCTGGGTAGAATGCCACGTTTTCTTTCTTCATTACTTCCAAAGCTTAATCTTCTTCCACTTTTAATATTCACTGTCATTGACACTATTGATAATATACTGAGAATTATTCTGGTATTGATTTTATTTAAGCTGCTGGGATGTTGACAAAGACATACAGGAAGGCATACAACCACCAGTTTTATTTTTCTTTTTTTCTTTTCGATGCTTTCTTTGCCTCCTTGTACGAGGACAATGACATTTGCTGTAACAGTCATGATAGCAATACAAGAAAAGATCATGAATTTTAAATGAATGAAATATTTGGGGCTAATCAAATCCCATAGCCTGACATACCAGACTATTCATTTTCAAAGTCTGATAAGTAACATTTTTGAAAGTGCTAATCCAGGACAAGTGCTTTTTTTCCTGGTTTGAAAACAAGACTGCATATTGAGCTAAATGACCAAATTTTCATCTAGTCAAAACACTCCAAACAAAACAAATCTGATAAAAAAGCATTGTATTAAGAACCATGTTTACTTGGGCCAATAACTCGCAAGTGGATCACACTTTGATTTCATTCCACCAGTCAGTATAATGAAACTATTGATAGGCACTTCACTGACATAAGTGTCCATTTCCTTTATGAACTGTTTAAGTGACAGTAACGAGTCTTTTATTTTTTTTCAATTGGTTATACAAAGGATCATCTTCAATATGCAATATTGGATTTGTAATGAATTTATTACATTAATTAAGGTGCAGTCAGTGTTTGCATTTAAACAACAAAATGTAAATATTATGATCACTTTAGAAGAAGTAGTTGACAGTTGATGTGATCTTTTCTATTTAGATGATAAGGGAGATGCAAAAGTAGAGGGATCAAACACAATGCAGCCACTCAGTCTGAGGTAATTAGTTCTCCAAAGAGACATAAGCTGGACTCTGTGGTGGCAAAATCTATCAATATGACAATAACATGGGAAAAAGAAAACAAAATTTCAGCCACATGGGTTGATAATTGTCCATTGCTTGAATTCACTGACTCTGAAGGAGAGATGTTTTGCAGCTTTTGCAAACAATATCCCAAACTGGCATGGGTTGATGTTCGACCTGTGTATTGGTCAATGTAACTGACAAATTCAGGATTTAATCAATCATGTCTCATGGCAGTTTGAACCTCATAAATCCTATGCATGACACTAGCTAGCATGTGCAGGGATCGCTGAAGTTGAAGTTGCTAACACTCCACTAGGAAAGGTCTACATGCTAGTCCAATATGGAAAACCTTTTCTGATACAAAAATGTTGTGTGCTCCAGGAGAAGAACAATGTTAAACTTGGTTTATAAAAACAGACTGAGGGCAAGAGACTTTGCTCTTTCAATTGATAAAGTTTTGGGAGAAGAAATCTGAATTCTAGTCAGTTCATTTCCATTCTTGCTGATGGAAGTACAGATGCTATCGTATCAGAGCAAAAAATTATGAATATAAGATACCATGACAGTATAAAGTTTTGGGAGAAGAAATCTGAATTCTAGTCAATTCATTTCCATTCTTGCTGATGGAAGTACAGATGCTACCATATCAGAGCAAAAAATGATGAATTCCATGACAGTATAAAGTTAAGCTTTTGAAAAAATAAATCTAGTATATGTTACTTCTTTTGTTTCTTCCATGGATTAAAATGCATACATCTCATAAAATCTAGACAAGAGAGTGAAGTTTTGGACAAGTGAAAATATATGTTGAACAAGTAAATTTTTTGAAACCCCATGTCCTGGACAAGTGGGTAAAAAAATTTGATGAAACCTGATGTTACAAAAAATCTTCTGATAATTTTTCCATGAGAACCAAATACCAGACAGTACACAGTCTTAAAATTATCTAGAGGTGATTATTTCATTCGGAGAGGTGAAAATTTTGCATTAGCAGATGAAAATATTAGAGCTGTTAAGTGACACTTCATGTCAGCCATTTTGGAAAACTAATCACACTATGGTTAAAGTTTTCATTTAGGTTATTACAGGCAACTTGGTGGGGCATCTGTGTTCCATGAACATGTTTCTGATTTGTACTGATATGTGAGTAGCTTGGTTTTGAATTGAACTTGCTTGGGCTACTTTCAGGATTACTCAATGCATTGTTGGTGGTTTCTCTAATGTTGAGCCTCCATTTTAACAGCACAAAATTACAGCTACACTAAAATCTTCCAACCCTCTCAAAAAAAAAATTTTTTTATCATCATCTTTTCTGATTCCCTTTCCACACTGAAACTCTTGCAAAAATTCTAATTTGTCAACACATTAATATCTCAAATTCCTGGTCTGAGGGGACTTCATCTTTGGTCCTGTGGAAATGTTTGAAGGCAAGAGGCAGATCATAGTCATTCAAATGCAAAATCTTTAGCCCTCCCCTATTCTGGTGGCACATCCCCCTCCAAAGATTCGTTAGAAACAGCTGTCCACTAGAGATGGTCAGCTTGGTAGTGCCAGATGTGTGCATGATAGTGTGCCAGATGTGTGCATGATAGTGTGCCAGATGTGTGCATGATAGTGTGCATGATACACTACTTAATACGTTCCTGGAGTCATAGATGGGGAGGTTGATTCAAGTAGGCATCAACACAGCTGCATTCATCAGAAGAGGTTTTGTTTCCAGTTCCTTGGGCCATTTTCATACAGTTTTGGATTTTCTTGGAGATTGTTCTCCAGATATTGGATAGCCTAGTGGGAGTAAGTACACCATATGCCAGCATAGCTTTAAGGCTTGTAAGACAGGGTTTAAGAGATTAAAGCTACCTTGGCAAGTCTAACATTTGAACCCAGTGTTTCAATCCTAGATAAATTAGAAACCATTGACTGGCATGCACAGTAAACCTTCTCAGGTTTTTATTTTGTAGATATAGCATTGCAGAGATGAGAACTAAATCTGGTGGGTCAAATGGCTGCAGCACAGATGACCACCAGACCCATTTTTTATTGATGCAATCTCATGGGCAAGGGGTCAGTGCTTTTACTAGATTCACCCAAATTTTGGGGCACAGTAAGGAAATGAGACTTTTTGTTCTTATCTTGATGTTGTGGTCATATGTTGCATGGTTGTTGGCAGTGTTGTCTTCATATTAAGAGACTGGTTTATCCTTCTTATATAGCATTCAGGATGTTGACCAAATAGAAACAGAATTCCTTCACAGAATACTGACCAAATAGAAATAAAATTCCTTCATAGAATACATGTTGTACATGGCAAGTGATTTCCAATCACAAAGACCGTTGCAAGATGTTGCATTGTGGCAAAGGTCAAAAGTTCTCACAGATGTACACTTTTCAACCAGGACAAAGTCCCAAGCAATGAGCAGTTTAGAAAATGTCTCAATAGGTACTCATAACTCTCAAAAAGGTACAGATTTATTATGTCCAGTGTAAATACACACAAACAGTTCTTTGACCTGTTAGAATTTCAACTGTCTAATAATTAAACCCACACAGATCTTTAATTATGATGACACAGAGTGGACAGGCAAGGAGAGGTAAACAACGACAGTCATTGGGCTGCAGACATGCAGATGGTAACAACCTCATGCACATCTGGCATCATATGACCTGCTGATGGATAGTTGATACCAATGTTAATAATCTTGGATAAGAATGCCTCATTTGGAATTTAGGGAACATGTTCCTTATGAATGGAGCTATCCCACAGCAGAAAGTGAATTTATCGGGTGAACTACATTGCCACAGTTCCAGGGCATCTTCTTATAAAGCTTTAGAAAAGGGAGGAATATACTTTTGCTGATGAATGATCATGACAGCCACATTACTCTGATGTTGTCGGACTAGCAATAGAGAATCAGGTCATCCTTATTTTTCTTCTACCCAGCACCATGCATCTTTTCCAGTGTTTGGATTTAGCTTGGAATGAACCCAAAAAGAGCAAATTTTCCTTTCTTGTTTGAAATCTGGGGTTTGAAACCAGCACATGGTATTGGGAAAACAAAGTTTCCAGTTGTACTCTATCGTGCCATCAACCAGATTAGTCCAGCAGAAGTGAAAGAAGCTTTTAGAGGGGCAAGTAGACCAAAAAGCTATTAATCAGCTGGTACTGGAATAGATTCTATACAAGAAAGATTGAAGATTGATCTGAGCCGTTACATAACTCAGCATTGAGAACTTGTAAAACCTGCAGTTTTCATTCTGGACAGAATCAGCTGGTCACCTCGAGTCGGGTCCCTTTGGCAAACAGCATATAACCATTCCCTCTTTTCACCATTTCAAAACAACTATCTCCTCAGTTTAATGTCTATTTGTGGTAGAATAGTGTGACTTTTGCTCTGCTTTAAATATGTGTTGTGCTATACCAACCGATGCAATGAATACTTTTGTGCTCCCTCTGTCATATTTGGGTTGGAAAGTTATTTATTTTGGACTAGAGACAATTAATTTTTCAATGAAAATTTCCACACAAAATTGAGTACATCCTACGATGGATTCTAGAATGCACATAAACTTGGAGACTTTTTGTATACAAGTCACATGTAGATTATTTGACAGTTTATTTAGACATCTAAAAGTTTGAATGCTAACTAAAATTATGAGAGCTGCCTAAAAATAATTATCAAACCATTAAAACTGGTCAGTTTGCTTGAGCGAGACTGATCTACATTGTACTGTAAGGCTGCAGTGTTTATAAATGTAATTGCCTATGTTTTGCTTCAACTTCTATACTGGTAACTGTGTTGTTGTTATTGTTGTTGTGGGGTTTAATGCCATTTTTCAGCACAAGATAGGCCATACATAATGGCCAGTATAACTGGTGGAGGAAAAACCCTGAAAAACCCCGGGAAGAACCACTGACCCATGAGAAGCTACTGGGAAGCTTTTTCACGTACCCATGTTAGC
>JAECUM010000534.1:0-113882 GCA_016617855.1 Megalonaias nervosa
AAGTCTAAAAGTATAGAGTGTTCCAAATGAATTCCAGTGTTTTTCCAATGAATTACAATCTTGAATGTGCTGATGTGCCAATAGTCTTAAATTTGATGATGTGATAGTAATCTTGATGTATCACAATGATATAATCCGAAATGTCATGGAACGAATCCACAATAATTCCAAAATAGTGATTTAGTCCTTGAGTCAATGAGCATTTTGAAGTTCCATTGAATAATTTAAATAAACAAACCATCTCAAATAATAACTGAACACAACTGACTAATTTCACGAGAGATATTAAGATAGGAATGAATAATTCTGATGTAAATACCCTTAAATAAAAAATTAAAACACAATGAGAGGACCAGAATTAGCGTCAAAAGTTCATTTTTATAACATTCTACGTCGTAAACAAGATCAGATCTTTTACTTAAATTTTCATAAAGAATATGACATAAAAATCAGTTAGGCCATGAATTTCCAAGGGGAAAACCAATGCTCTGAACTCAAATACAAGTAAACATGCTTACAAAAATTATTTAAAAATATGTCTATAATCATGGAGATAAGTTAACTATGTAATATAGTGTTTACAAAAATGACCCTTACAATCACGAACACACGTTAAACATACAATGTAGATATACCCGCAGAGAAGTAAATTAAAACTAATTACACGTTAATAAGCATGTAGTCTACCAGGCGAATGCATTCATTTAATTTTAGAATGTTTAGAACGTTTTTCTTACTACTGGAACTAAATTAAGAAAATCATCTACAAGCTAAACTACTGTAATAAAAAAATACTCGCGTAAAGAATCATAACTGAAATATTGATCGTAATTAATGTACTCCCTTTAAATATTAATTGAATCGAAAATAGAAACAATTATATATACACAAACGCTTTCCTTTCTATTGATATTCACCAAATGAATTTCATACACTAATATTTTCAAATCATTGCACAATCGAGAGGATATATTTCTGTTGTGCAAAAACCATGAGAGGGATTTTACGTTTAACCTCAGTAGGACGTTTTAGTGATGAAAAGGTTGTGACTGAATTTATTTTCAATTACGGCAGATGTGTTCTAAACTACTGAGCGAAGAGTTCTGAATTTTTGTTCAAGTTCCAATGTTTAAGGTTAATGCCATTAGATCTATGCTCCATAACAAGCATCTCCGATCCGCACACACATTCTCTCTTTTCCCATTCTTAATTTGTAATGTGTATTTGAAAAAGTGTTCGACTTTATTCTCCAATTTTTTTGCGGTGTAATATTCACAGATTTTCATTAGATCAATTTTTTTTTCCTCTGGAATTTGTTTCCACAAGAGCTATTATTTAATATTCATATTTCCTCCACTAATATATTTTTTATCCTTTTCTACTTTTGTCGGTCCATGCCAAAGCTATTCACAAATACTTGGACCCTCTTCTTTGTTTTGCTTAGCATCTTTGAGTCGCTTCTTAAAATAGGCATCATCTATTTAAACAAACAAAACTAAAATATGGTCGAGATGTAAATCCTACTGTAAAAGCAGTGGGCCAGATTTTATAATATATCAATGGATTAGTTCCATCCTAAAACCTATACATTTTCTCTTAACAATCACGGCGTTAATTGACGTTAACTAACTTTATGATTTCACTATATAGCATTATGCACTGCATTTACATCCATCAGGATATTTATCTATGCATTGCATTGAACTTGTAAGCTGTATCTATAAATGTATTTCCTTTGACAATTGGTACTTGCCTTGTATCAGATTTACCTTACCTGGAAGTTAGATTAAAGCCACAACAAGCAGATCCATTTTTAGAAACATTATCTGCATGATTCCAGTGAAAGAGTTGTTAAAGCTAAATTTAAAACATCTACTGAACTCGAAAGGGATTCATAGTGTTCCTTTCTGCCTTTATCTCTAGGTTGCAATGATATTTCTTTGTATTTTTGTACTAACTGTTCCGCAATAAAGAAACGAGTACATCGGGTTTTCGCCAGCTTTAAATATTTGATAGGGACCTTGCAACGCTTAAAATGTATTCGTTATAAATATTTCTCAGATAGACTGTAAGTTATTAATCAACTCCAAGTCACCAAACGTACTTACGCAGTATTTATAAATAAATATTACTGATATACTGAAAGACCGTATAATAGATGTGTACTTTTAGCCTGAAGAATGGTCATTCCTGGGTGTATGCTAGATCCGAGAAGTACGCAAACGCAGGGAAAAGTCGAATGGTGCAAAATAATACCGTCATTTACCGATGAAATAACGCCGAGTCAGCGACCTATTCAGAGAAGTACGCAGCGACACGTCACACATGAAAGCCTTTGAAGCTTCCTGATTAAACTGACAGAAGTTGCGATGAGCATACACTTGTCCATTAAAAGGAAATGTTCGCCGTCTTCATAACATAGTATACCCATATTTGTTTTTAACTAAATTTTAATGATGAGAGAGAGAGAGAGAGAGAGAGAGAGAGAGAGAGAGAGAGAGAATAAACTCAACACCGCTGTACATGGAAAGTGTATTTATATAAATTACATATAGCAGAATATACACATCAAGTAATCCCATTTACAAACCTGTCAATCTGCTCGTATTCCATTTCAAAACAAATCAACTCTGTAATCGCTGTTTTCGATGACGTGATGGAGTATTAGCTTACACTTAATACCCTTGGCTATTAATGTGTTTACAGAGGCATGTAATTCAATTTTGCTATTACCAAATTCAAGGACAAGTGCACTTGACAAGATATTATGCAAGAAATTAATTACTGACATTTTGCGCTGTCAGTATCAAATGAGCAGCGCGTTGCACTGAAAGTTTTACAACTGCATTTCCAAACAAAATTTAATACTGAGATTTTATACCTTGCAAGAATACGATAAAATTAATAAATGTTCAGCGGAGCATATTTTATCAATGGTGATCTCTCTGAGATGTGTGCTGCATAATTATGCATAATTTTATAATCAAACCCTGATGTTGAGGTAATTCCGACGTAGTATAGTATCCATGTCTTGACATCTAATCAAGTGGAAGGAACAATCTCGCCCTGAATTAGATCCGCCTGTATGCACTACAAACGAAAATCAGAACTGTTTTATGTTTCTTCTCTATGCATTAGAAAAAGATAATCGTAGCTGTTTTACGTTTTTTCTGTATGCACTAGAAAAGAGACAATCAGAACTGTTTTGTGTTTTTTTACTGTACTTCTTATTCTGACAATATTGTTTCTTGCCGCCTTCATCTCAATCACAAACCATTTTTGAGACCATATGAAAGCATGGAGAGTTTCAATGAAACTTTTCATTCAATGGACTTAATAACATATCTAGGTGTCGCTACAGTAATTAAACTCATTATAATGTTAGTTTGTTTTCCTACAATCATATTGAAATCCAGTTCAGTAGTTATAAGTTCAGGTGCACAAAACTATCGTACTTCTGTTATACATTAACATGGACTTAGCATATCCAAAAACAACATATGTTTGTGTTGCAGTTTTGGAAATAGTTTCATTTGAATGAAATTACTCGAATTGTTGGTGCCCGTACCGAAACCGTTTGAAGCACATTCACTTTCTTTGTCACCCTACCCATAAACCAAGAGGGTGCAGTCAATAAACATTATACTTTTTGTTTATTCTATACTGCTGCTTTCTTTGGAATTTGAGTAAAATTCTTCACTGGTTAGCAACTCCACAGCAAATAACAGGGAAAATATTAATGGTTTTCTTTGGGATTACAATAAGAGGCCATAAGAGATAACTGACTTATTTAGTATATTGCTACGTGGAAGATGATGACAAAAACTAGTTAGAAATATCTTTATAGAAATTAAAGGTTATTTTA
Source organism: Megalonaias nervosa (assembly GCA_016617855.1). Lineage (NCBI taxonomy): Eukaryota > Metazoa > Mollusca > Bivalvia > Unionida > Unionidae > Megalonaias > Megalonaias nervosa. The sequence continues at coordinate 3,866 of JAECUM010000534.1, forward strand.
TTTGCAAAGACAAATTTTTAATTTGAAATTTTTAAGTTTTAAAGAATGAGGAAATATACACAATTTTTTGCAAAAAATTCTCCACCCACTTAGCTGGTTTTGAAATAATTCTCACCACCCCTAACCTCCCCAAGAATGTTTGAACTGATGCTTGTAATTTTTCAATAAATGGATCTGACGAAAATTTATCAGTTGTGTGCACAATAGGAAAAAATTGAAAAGTTTCTGAAATCCGTTGGTCATTTATGGAAATAAAAAAAAAAAAAAACTTCACATATTATTTGCCTTTAAAGGGCCGGCCTTGGGGCAAGGTGGTTGCCTTGGACTAGGCGCCTTCAGGGTTCTGCGCTCCAACTGACTAAAAACTTAGGAATTCTACAGTAATTCTACCAGCCAGACCCCGCACCAAGCCTGGCGCCTTTGGACTAGCAAACTATAAAGCCGGACCTGTGCCTTTACTTTGACATGCAGACTTCGGAATCGAAAGTTGTGTCATGAGCTTTCTAATGTTGATTTCCAATTCTCAGAATATATTTAAATTACTGACAATATTAAAATGTGGACATGATAGCTTTAGTACCCACCATTTAGTATATTTCTCACTTGAATTGACTAGTTCAAATTCCCCAGTATAAGCCATATCGCACAGCTCTCTTTGTCATCTGGAATAGAAAAAAAACCAAACACTTTTCAACAGAAATAGCTCAAAAATGCCTTTCTTTTTATAGTTTTCTCGAGTCAGATTAAGCAATATTTCACTATTGGTACCAGTGTCTACATAAATTACCATGATCCAATCAAAATAAAAAACGACCACTCGCGAGTGTCGTATTTATAGTAAAGTCTACCGCGGAGGTGATGAAAGCATTTTAAAAGTAACAACTATGCAATTATGTTTAATTTCAATCCAAATAAAGTTTCAATTCAAATGAAGTTTCAATTCAAATCAAAGCTTTGCAATCCTGTGACAAATTAATGTGTATAGATGGTGATTCTGTAAGACAAAAATCTCTTCTAAAGTTGTTGTTTCCCACCATTAAAAAGGAAAATGTTATATTTCGTAGCATTGGATTCTTGGAAAATACACCAAATAACCAATTTATTTACTTATCAAATTCACAGGCATACAGTAATTTATCTATACATGTAGATTAGATGATTACTTATCGAAACAATGTGTTCACCATGTATTTTCACCGTGCTGCTTTTCAATGTCTGTAATTAAGCTCCTTATGCATCTCATCTGTTTTTAAAGTTGTGACGAAATCTACTGTATTAAAAATAAGCTCAGATGCATCAAGACAATTTGACAAGTTTAGGCAAAACAAAATCCAAAAGGCAGCAGGTTATGTTACATGTTCTGGAAATATATGCATTTAACACTATGATTGTGTCTTATAGTAAACACACACACACACACACACACACAATCGGGCCTTTATACGTCATACATGTCTAGAATTTTTTCTTATAGCTAGTACACACACAATCAGGGTCTTTATATGTCGTATATATCTAGAATTTTGTGTCTTATATTTAGTACATACACAATCGGGCCTTTATACGTCATACATGTCTAGAATTTTTTCTTATAGCTAGTACACACACAATCAGGGTCTTTATATGCCGTATATGTCTAGAATTTTGTGTCGTATAATATGTATACACACAATCAGGGTCTTTATATGTCGTATATATCTAGAATTTTGTGTCTTATATTTAGTACATACACAATCGGGCCTTTATGTGTCATATATGTCTAGAATTAATTTTGTGTTGTATGGTTAGTACACACAGTTGGGTCTATATACGTCATATGTCTGGATTGTTGTGTTTATAGTTAGTACACACAACACTGGGTCTGTATTCGTCGTATATGTTAGGTGTCATAGCTAGTACACGCACAAAACAGTCTTCATACGATATATATAAATGATGTGTTTCATGTGATATTTGTCAGTCGAGATCAAGGTAAGGATCGATATCGACTGAGTTACAGGGATAGCACTTTTAGCTCTGCTTGGTGTATACTTGTAAGACGGATAGTACTTTTAGCTATGCTTGGTGTATATTTGTAAGTCTCAATAACACGCATTGATTTTTCTGTTGTAGGAATCCCAAAAGCCTTTTTACTTTGATGAGTATTAATTACTGGGATGATATGTCACTGTGTCTCCTACACGTGAATGCACATATCAGTGAATTTTTGTTCCATACTTTTTGGGGTGATGTGTACTTGGTGCTGTAACTGGGTTCAGCAGGGTACGAATGAAAAATTGTTTAACCTGTATGATAATATTCTTATACACACACACACACACACACACACATATATATATATATATATATATATATATATATATATATATATATATATATATATATATATATATATATATATATATATATATATATATATATATATATATGTGATGATAGTATGTGTGTGTGTGTGTGTGTGTGTGTGTTAATTTGCATTATTGTTAAAGATCTCTGTTAGAAAATTTTAATTGACCATTATACGATGTTATGGTTGGTACACAGAGTGAGTTGATCAAAGATTTGATGTAACGTTTTGGAGCTGATGAAATGAATTTCATTGATAACAAGAAAACATTTTTAAAAAGAAAAGAAAATTGATTACCACATGTATGATCTTCTTTTCTGTGTTACTGGGAACAAATCTGTTTCTATTTGTTAGTAAAATAAAGATAAGTAATGATGTGTGAAAGATTTCAAGTGTATTTTCTGGTATGTGTATGTGTGTATGTGTGTGTGTCTGTGTTTGTTTATGTATGTGTGTATGTGTGTATGTGTGTGTATGATTATTTTGGGTAAATCATGAATAGTTATAGCCGTAATGGATGACTGCTTATATCAGAGTAAAATATCTTCGTTTCTCTTTCATTGTCTTATGCAGGCATATCATTTCATTTCTCTGTATCTCACTTCCTCTATGGTGATCCTATCCATTAAGTTTTAGTCATATTTTTTACCTTCTCAGTGGTCTTCTTCAATCTTGTCATCGTCTTAATGGTCCGAATATATTACGAGAGTAGTAATTAGAGGCGACGGCAAACGGCTGGATGGCCACGGAAATACATTGTCACCTTCGATGTGACACAGATAACTTCAAGTTACAACTGTGCCCGGAGGATTTTGCATAGTCAAAGAAAGGAAAGAAATCTCTCATTACTAAGTTCAGTTTTGTTTTTCCGAATTTCACTTTATCTACGACTGAATCATGATTCTAAACGTATTTCCAAATAAAATATCTCAAGAGGCTAGATAGTTTTAACAGTATACAACGGACATGTATAGTGATATCTTTAGAATGTATTGCTATTACATCCTTTCGGTAAAGTATTTACTAATAATTAATTTAGGTCAATTCCAGAACATCATTATACTTTCAGATGTTAAGTGGTAGCGCATTTACCTTTTTTTTGGGGGGGGGGAGGGGACACCGGACATATGCCCCCTCCCCAATTCCAAAAATAATTAAGTGTTTTCATGTGTTAATGTATCCTTCTAAGGTGTGTTGTATTGGTTTTTATTTTTCCAAAAAGAATTTTGAACAAAAATTTAGTTAAATATAAATTTTTGGTGGGGTATTTGTTATCCCTAGTGTATTCTAAAGGGTTGTTCATCCGATCTCGGCTTCAATGTACGAGTCAGAGTTCCTTCCCTTTTATATTCAAATGATCTTTGCTAGATATCTCCTATGCCCTGTGTATGCTATATGTGTATGTGTGCTATATTGTTTGTCTGCTATAGATGTTTTTGTTAGGACAGCTTTTATGCCCAATTTTTCCCCAGATGCAGTTATCTATCATTGGATTGTATGTTTTGTCCAAAAAAACCATATATGCGGTAAAAATTATTTGCTTGGGAGAGAGAGTGTTTTTTCTCTATCTCCCTTTTATGATCTACCTTAATACTTTTGAAGAGACTGTGGTGCATACAAAAATAAAATAAAAGCCTGTAGTTTTATGTGTGTGTACTGTTTATGTGACGTTTCTTATTTTTCCTACGTTACGTTTTAGACTGTCACACTCAAAGAGTCACACAACTTTTATTAATTTAATCATGCTTCTCTCTGTGCAAAGGTCACAGCCTATTATGTCGCCAAAGTGCGTTATTTACTGAATTACAGGATAAAATAACGAAATGGCCTGAAGTGACATGGCCTGATGTTTGCAACTATCTTACAGATACACCTGGTAAGTCTTTTTTTAAACAAAATATTTTGTTCAATTGTATAGCTTTTTCTTAATTCTTTATTCTTTAACTAAATTATAACAAAATCTGAAATTTTCAGGCGGTATTACCTGTGATCCTAATTATTTTCTAAAGTTCTCATTATTTTATATTTTTCCATTATTATTATTCTTTCATTGTCCTGTTAAACCTTGGTTAATAAGCACTAAAAGTTGTGTATTTTTCAACCTATGTACATTTATCCACACTGCGTTTAAAATAATTTTTTCCTTTTTTGCAAGGAGGGTACACCAAAGAGTCAATGAAATACTGTATAAGTCTTGGGGCACACATCGTTTTACTATCAGGACGGTTCCAATCAGTATATTATATGCAGCCTGAGAAAAGCAACAATTTTGTATTGAAGGCCGATGTCAAGCCATCGTGGAGAGTGACAGATGAACCTCATGATCCATGGGTTGCTGTTACAAGTGAAGGAAGGGTCATTACGGCACATTGTGATTCTATGGCAGGGTAAGCATTTTTTTAATAGTTACATAAACATTAGATTAGTCATATTCTAGTTGGGTAATACTTGTGTAGTAATCAAACTGATAGCCATTAAACTATTATTTTAATATTTTTATTATTATTGTTTAATACTTTAATGCTTTGCAAATATTTACACTGCAGATTTCTCATCATTACACATAAACAAGAGAGGTTTATATATTCTGCTTTGCTACTGAATCATGGTATGTTACAATCTATGTGTAAATATTATTTAATTTTTCAGGCTGGGAGAGTCATGTTCTCATGTTGGTGCCCTTCTTTTCAAAATAGAAGCTGCAGTTCACAATAGATACACACGCCAAGCATGCACAGGGAAACCATGTGAATGGAATAAGCGTTTTGTTAAGTCTTTAACACCAGCACCAGTTCCATCAATTAAATTTTACAAGGATAAAGCAAAGAATGGGCTAAGAGAAAGTATTCGCACACGAAAGCCACCACCTCCAATACCACTAGTTTCAGAACAGCTGGGATTCATTCAGAGCTTAGAGAGCTGCCTACACAAGCCTATCGGACCAAGCACATTCAAAGAAACAGCTCATCACTCTGCTAGTAAAGCTGCCACATCTACACAACATCAAGATGTGAAAATTACAAGGACAGGATTAGGTCTGTGTATGGATTAAGGATTTATCGGTGCTTCTCCAGACGCTCTATTTTCATGTTCGTGTTGTGGCAATGCTGTTGTGGAGATAAAATGTCCATATACATTAAAGAATGCCAATGTAGATAAAATCACCAGTGCTACTAAATATTGTCTTGCGTCAAACTATGAATTGAAGAAAGACCATAAGTACTATATGCAGGTCCAGCTTCAAATGTATATGTTCCAGAACACATTCTGCCACTTTGTTGTTTGGACCAATAAAACATGTGTTATCAGTGTGGTCAACAAAGACCAACATGTCATTGATAACATGGTAAACAAACTGGAACTTTTCTGGATTGAACACTGCCCGCCAGAATTACTGACACGAAGACAGAGGAAGGCTAAAACCATAGCACAGGCAGCATCAGCCAGTACTTCAAAAGACAATGGAGTCTTCTGCTACTTTCAAAAAACCTGGAATACAGATGATGGAGATGACATGATAGGGTGTGATGGGGCCAATTGCAACTTTAAGCGGGTGCATCTCACTTGTGCCAAGATTAAAGCGCCCCCCCCCCCCAAAGGAACTTGGTACTGCAAAGATTGCAAAAGGAGAAAAGGCAAAAAATGCCTTTTATGATTTAATGAAACAAATGCATTATTTGTCATCTTTATGTCATACTAAAATGCATTTATATAATGAACATTTCAATTTATAAGTATGTGAAAAAAAATCTATGTATAAAAGTCACTTTTCATGATTGCAGTTGTGGAAATAGGCTTATCACACATTATTAACAAAGTAGCTCAGTTTGACCATTTACATATATCATTATGTACATGAAAATTGAAACTTATTCTGCATACTAAAACACAATTGTGACATTGCCTCAAAAAATGTGTCCATTAATAAAAAATTCAAATGACTGCATAAACTGAAAGTCTCTAGCTTTTTTCCCCCTTGCATCAGAAGTAAGAACAATCCCATCACCTAGATTTGTAAGAATGGCACATGTTCTGACAATTTTATCAACACTTGAAAGCATGTCATTATGTGCTTCTGACTTAATTGAATTCACAAACTGAATTGGCAGAGTCCCTTGTAAAATTGAAAATCTTGACTTCATGAGTCCAATCACTCACTCTCTCTCTCTCTCTATTTGAATTCTAACTGATGATAGTTTCAAGACTGTTCCACTTCACGGACAGAAAGCTGTTTTTTCCCTTTGTAAATGCTGGCAAGATCAACTCTGCAGAACATTCAGTTGCCATGTCTTCTTGAAGAGTAAAACCCGTCTGCCGAAATCTGATCCCCAGGGTAATGAAATGCTCTGCAGATATATCCTGATTTGCGTGATATTTCAGGCCTTGGATAGAAACACAACCGATCCCAAGGGATTACATGTAACGAGAAACTTCACTGTTGTGAATTTGAATTCCTTCTATTTTTGGGTTGTTTCGTATCTTATGACTAAGAATTTCAATTGCTATTACGTATAATAGCATTGATAGTGGGCAACCTTGCCTCACTGATCTTTATATGTCAAATTCCTTCGTGCACTTTCCATTTACCTGTACTCTCGAGGTTATTCCAATGTACAGGATTTCGGTCCATTTTCGGAAGTTATCTCCGAAGCCAAATTTCTCTAGTACTTTCTGTATGTAGTTGTGTTCCAATCTATCAAAAGCTTTTTCTTGGTCGAAAAGTACCATAGCACTTTTCGTTCCTGTTTATTTATGTAATCTAATATTGTTTTTATATTTAAGATATTACTTTGTATGTCCCTCCCTTTTTCCCCGCTAGTTTGGTTTGTATTTATTATTTTGCCTACTCCACTCTTCACGCGGTTGTTAGAATTCTGCTTAAGATCTTATAGTCAGTGTTAAGAAGTGAGATCGGTCTCCATATTTTTAGGTCTTCCCGATCTCCTTTACCCTTATATATTATGGTGATTAGGCCTTCTCTCATCGTTTTTTTACATTTTCTTTATACTTAGGATACCGCTCCGGTGACCTAGTGGTTAGAGCGTCCGCCTCGGATGCGGGATGTCGCGGGTTCGATCCCCGGCCGAGTCATACCAAAGACTTATAAAAATGGTACAAATAGCTGCCTCGCTTGGCGCTCAGCATTAAGAGGTTAGTGTTAGGACTAGTCAGTATGGTGTCAGGATACTCTGACTGGGTGGGACATGATGCTACATGTCTGGGCATGATGCCCCAGTGCTAGACATCACTAGAAACTGCCACACTGCAGACATCGTAGCGACATGACTGAAAAATATTTAAATTTTTACATTAAAAATCCAAATCTCTCTCTCTCTCTCTCTCTCTCTCTCTCTCTCTCTCTCTCTCTCTCTCTTAGGATGATGTTATACATTTAGGATTGGCGTTTACTCACCCTGGAATCTTTGGTAAAATTCCACGGTGAGTCCGTCTTGACCTGGTGTTTTTCCCATTATTAGTGTAGCGAAGTTTTTCTTAATTTCATAGTCGGAGATGACATCATCACACATTTTCCTTTCGGGAGGCGCGCGTGAACTGAATCGCTAATGATTAAATGGTGGGCGTATGGCATGCAAACGCCTAACATTAGGGTACAGTACCACCAAAAGTGCTGCTTCATTGTGACAATAAGGTGAAGAATGCAATAGTACAAAGTAATGGGAACTGAATTACGTAAATATTTGGTCTACGTTGTACTTTCAACACCACAAGATCTTGTTATTTATTAATGATTGGTTTTTAAGGGATGTACTATTAAGGTTCTTAACACCTGTGCACACGCACACACCCACACACCCACACACACACACACACATATATATATATATATATATATATATATATATATATATATATATATATATATATATATATATATGCGATCTTGAAAGACAACAAAGAATCAAATTACAAAATCAAAAGAAATGCCACGTAAACTAATTAAAACATTTACAGAATGGAACATCTAAATAAGTACAACTGTTTAGATATGTCTGTAAAAATATCAGAATTATTATTTTTAACATGGTATAGCACTAACATTCCTTACACATCTTCCTAATGTAAGTAATGGATACAATGAATGCAAACACAAGCGGTGTTCTGTATACTTTTAGAATATATTTGAATGTTGCTACAATTATTTCGACAGCTAAAGGAATATATATATATATATATATATATATATATATATATATATATATATATATATATATATATATATATATATATAATCGTCAAAGCGCGTTATTTTATGACTGTATCTTGACAATACTAAGTGGACTGGGAAGGAAGACCCTCTTAGAAAATATCCTTTAAATATTCAAAAGGCCCTTCCCCCTCCCATTAGGATGTGAAATCGGATATATGCATCACGAATGCATTCAGTTTCCGCTGTTATCGTGTGTTTGTTTTTGTCTTTTAAAAAAATATTTAGTGAAATATTCCCCCGATGCAATCTGCATGAATCATTTGAGAAAATCGTTCTTTATTGAAGTTCTACACCAAACTACCGGGTAAATTTAACTTCTGGTTTACAGTAATACAGATTCGGGAGAGAAATCTGACACTGCTATATCACCTGTTACGTATCGGCTCGTTTAAAGTAACATAAAGAAAAGAGTGACTACAACAAGCTTTGTAAATTTTAACAAAAATAATTTATTTCCCTAGAAAACACGGTGAAAAGGTAAAAATATGAAACAAGACTTACGATTTACGAAGAAGATCCAAAAATTTGTCCTAAAATTGTGAAAACATAAGTCCTGTGAACAAACAGTTCTAAATTGAAGTCTGAATCTCAATTCCGTTCCAAGATGGCGGATGATGACGTCAGACGAAGGTTTTACACAAGTGTCCAGAATTTTCACTGTGAATCACGATTTGTAGTGTCCTGTTCCAATTTAGAATTAATTTCAGCAAATGTCTTTGTCCAAAGCCAGTTGTGTAGTTCTCCAGGGAAAATAATTATTATTTAAAAGGTAGACGAAGTACAACTATCCTCAATAACAAAACACATGTTATTCTTCATACGTACGAACGAACAACTCTTTCCAGCACAAAAGAATACCTTCTTCTTAAGGTATTTAGAAACTCTATAAGATGTTATGATGTGACTCTCTAAGATATTAAAATATGACTCTCTAATATGACTCTAGACTAGTTCGCAGCTACCTGAGTATTTTGAAGCAAGCTAATACGTCACCCCATGCACACGTATGAAGAAATCATGGAGATTTCGAAATATCGCCAACGTAGTATAGAATGTCAACAATTATTATTAGTAATGACCGTGGTCACAACCAATCATTTACATAGCTATTTCCGACTGTTTACTTGAATCGACAAAACGGTCATGCAAAAATCGTACTTACGCGAGTCACATTTACGTTCTAAATAAACACGACGTTTCTAACAAAATATCAGACCCTGCGAACATAATCATCATCACAATAATAATTACATTTAATGATATAAAAATGAAATAAAAATGAAATAAAAAGATTTAGAAAGAATTCAAATTTTAACACACATGTAATTTAACTACAGGGTCGTAACACACCAACATAAGGAAATATCAGATTTTGGCGAAAAGGAAATTTTCAAGCAAATTTTATGGGACGGTGGGAGGAATGCTCTGAACGTGATTTTCTGGAAAGAGAAAGAAAATCTCTCACTGAGAGCGGAGGACTAATGTCTCCTGCTCAACAAAAGTGCTTGAATCATAATATATTTTCTAACTCAGTATATTTAAGCAGGAAATGTGTATTTCTTCGAAACATTACGAAATCTGGAGATTGGCCGTCTCTGCCTATTCCCATGTCATGTCACTCCAAATTTTGTCACAATCATACTTTAATTAGAACGTAGAATGGATGAAACTGTTTCTGTTTTGTATTTAAACTATTTTTTAAAAATTGACATAACTGCAATTCAAGACTATTCACAGTGCATCAATCAGTCCCCGTTCACGAAAGTGGGCACACAGCATTTACAAAACTTGTAACAATACTAAATTTTGTATTTTGGAATTCATATAAAAACTTCTATGTCTATTTCTTGTTATTATGTAAAAGCTGAATCTGGAAAAGTTACTTAGTGCATTAATAAACGAATGGCATTATGAATGACGATTTATATCAAATTGTGTATGTATGTATGTATGTATGTATGTATGTATGTATGTATGTATGTATGTATGTATAGGGTATCATGGCACGTAAACACAACATAGGCTATAGAACCCGATCAAAAGATCTATAACTGCAAAAGAAAAAGAATTGCAAAAATCTTGAATACATTTGATAAGTGATGCACTTTTATATTTGCAATTCTGAGAAAATAGAACCACTTAGATTCTACTACTAGCACACATTATATCATGCCTACAGAGAAATTCAACGTAACCGTGCCGTTAAATCCACCTCTTCACCATTGATAAAGTCTCTAATTTATCAACATTGAAGCCTTAAACACTGTTTTCACCCCCACCTCACATCACCCCACATCTCTCTCTCTCTCTCTCTCTCTCTCTCTCTCTCTCTCTCTCTCTCTCTCTCTCATTAACTTAAATTTCTATTGTAGGCCTGCGTCGATTGTTACAAAGAGCCGATATTCTTATCGTATATACCCAACAATCCATTAACTCAATGCGCATGCTTGTATTCTCTTACTTGCAAATCTGAATCGGGTATTATATATTACTAGCAAAATAAATTAACACAAAACATGGACAACAAAAAAAAAAAAACAAGTCAATGGAAATTATGCATATTCTTTCTTATTGATAGCTAATCTAAGGGGTGGAATACAGCTTCCATATTGCGTTAACAATAATGGCTATATTACGATTGTTCCTAAACTAAGTATTCTGACAATTTTCCCCTGCCTCACTTTGAACAGTTGCAGACTGGTTCAGATGCTCTCGTTATATTCATTACGAACCATATTGACCCTTTAGTTATAATGCATGAGCTCAAAGTTTGTAAAAGCTAAGCAAAAAAAAAAAAAAAATAATGATAATTAAAAAAATATGCTTCTTGCGAATTATACTCATTCGGTTCTATTGGCACCATAATGAAGGACGTATCCAATACCTAGCAGCATTCACATCTTTCCAATCGTGAAAATTTATATATACGTCCAATACTTCTGTAGGCTAACAAACAGAGAGATTGAATCATAGCAGGGCCGTTTAATATGACCAATACACTGCAATTTGTTTCAGTGTATCTAAATATATTATTTTATTTAAAGCAAATGTCAACAAAGCAAATATATAAACAGTTATCCATCTGACCAATACGATACCAACTGATTTTCTTGTTTCATTCAATACTGTCGATCGTATGGAATATAAATAATGGATAGTTTAACATGCTGAAACTGATGGAACATATCAAAAGCCAGCTATTTGTTTGAATAAGTTGGTGACATCTTTTGAACACTCCGCAAAGCTTTGCATGTGTGTTTGCAAGACATTACGATGGAACAACATTTGCAACATTTCTTTTGAGTTACCTTTGCTGTTTGAACCAAATTTGAGTCTACAAACTCAAATTTTCATTGTGCCTGGCCTCTTTAAAAAGAAAAAAAAAGAAGCCACAAGCCTGACCTTTAAAACTTTGCAGCCATAGTCATTTGGGACATGTCATATTTGGTCATGGTATGTGGTTGTGTCCATCAATGCTGGTCTACTAGGGGAAGATGCTGCAAACAATATCCTTTGTCGATGGGGTGGGTGTATGCTGCTAACATGTCCATTAATGTGGCTGTACGAAATAGAAGTTTGTCAAGATATTGACCATAATTGTCCAGTTTGCTTCTTTTTGTTGCTATGCAATTTAAGGAAGAAACTTCTAGCAACATTGATAATTCTGATCTCCTACATTTAACGTGCCCCCCCCCCCAACGACAGCTTATCCTTCTCATCTTTCTGTATCTTGTTTAAGACTGTACAGATGAACATAAGATATGCTATCACACTCTCTTACATCATCTGGTTATGGCAAACACTCAGAAGCCACTTTATATTGTAAATCTATGAACTGGAATGAATCCTTGTTCCGTGACCTTAACGCGTGTATGTGGTAGTCGTAAAACACTAGAGAACAGTAATACGGAAAGAGCACTAGTCCAAAAGTCGGAGTGCATCAAATGATTCATATATAGTCTATAAAATAATATCTATAGGATGTAAGAATACATGTGTATAAACCTCTCCTGTCCAGAATACATAGAAGATATTTTCTGATGCTACCTTAATACCGGATATATTTCATCGTGTTGTACCAAAAACATGCTATTTTAACGAGCAGCGAGCGACGAGTTAAATTATATAGCAGCTGGTACCACACGAGGAAATATAATCGGTATTAACGTAGGAAAAGAAAATTTTGTTTTTATTATATACAGACTTTCTTCCAGAATCGATGTTTAGAAGATTATACTCACTCTTCGACACAACACGCTAAACGGGTAACCCCGCCCCTTTTCGTAAATCACACCACTTTCATAGGCGGATCGTATAAATTACATGAATCATGAAAGCGGCCGGATTGGGTTGATATACCGTATGTACTCGCCTATAAGCCCGTTCGCGTATAAGCCGACACCCCCCCCCAACTGAACGGGTATAAACACTGAAAAGTGCATGACCCGCGTATAAGCCAACCCACAACTCCGACACATCGCAAGATGCATGAGGTAAGTTCTAAATGCATTTATTTAGGCAAACTTATATTAACAAAAAGTACACGTATACTTATCTCCGGCTTGGCATGCATGATTATTAAAAAGAAATGGTAAAAACTTGTTTGAAAAGTAATTTATTTAATTTTCTGGGTTTTTTTTTTTTATATTGTTTCTGCCTAATTTAGATTTGTGTATAATTTGATCGAACGATGACAAGAATTGAGCAGTCGCAAGTTGCTGTAACACTACCTCTCCCTTTTGACTCAATTATTGTTTATGCATTATTGAATTGGACATTTTATATCAGTATATCAGTAATTACGTTTTAATTTGCCTTGAAATCGTAAATACCTAACTCATTAAAATTTGATCCCAATATGACAACACAACGAACAACAATACGAATTGATTCAACGCTCGCATTTAGGCTACTGAACGTATTTACGTAATGGCGCCACTGCATGTACATTGTAGGTTTGAACACGCGCTGAATGAAGTACATTACGCTGAATGAAGTTCATTCCTTGGAGTCGAATCATGGGCACCACTGCACTAAACTTTAATATCATCTCCAAAATACAATAATGAAGTTTCAGAAATAATCCTTTGAAAATTTTGCTAATACCGTAAAAGCCTAGTTTTAGTTCGCTTCAGTGTAAACGACCTTACACTATACCTGTCGACTCTCATGCTGGGAGAAGAAAAAAAAATTCCCAATTTTTTAGGTCACTCCACTCCTACCTCCCGATTTCACAATATCTCCCGATTTTTACAGTGACCTCCTGATTATTACCCTATGTCTTCGATTTTCATTTCTCCTAAAAAAAGAAAAGTCCTACATAAATAGATATATTGTATGCAATCCATGGAAACCTTGTTCTGTTGTATCACCTGTGAATAATGTCGTGACGAAATAATTACTTTACTAGAAAGAATTCGCTTCTTCACTAAATAGGATGTTAAGTTAAAACGTAAATTTGTGATTTTTTTTTTTCATCTACAACAATACAAAAATCAGAAAATAAACCAGAACAAAAATAAACCACAACAATAAAATTGTTGGCAATTAATTTCAATCCCAATTATGATCACCGTGAATGCTGTAGCTCCATATGCTGTAGCTCCATTCCCACCAAAGAAACATACATGCTTGAGCACCTGGCATTTTTATACCGTATATACGAATGTTAATTACCATTGTTAAATTAAAAGAAGGAATGAAAATACATACCACACAGCAAATGTGTCCTCAAGAAACTAATTCAGAATACATATGTTTTATAGTAAACAATACTAAATGCCTTACAAGTTGACAATAAGGGAATAAGGTCAGATATACAGTGAGGGGAAAATAGTTGCCACATGTATGGTACTGTGAGGCTGCCTATTTAGGTACCATAAGTTCAACAAAAATTGGCAATCCTTTATTTGCCAATCAATTGTTGGTGCTTGCGAAACACACTGTAGTGTAGAACATGGTTTCTTTTAATCAAGAAGGAGGGTCTGTCGTTTTCACAAAATAGTTGCATCGATAAGGATTAACTTTTAATTAGTTTCGCTGGCTTTCTTGCTTGTTTATTTAAGACTGACCTTTAGCTATTGTGCAGTTTGGCCACAGCTGACCAGAATATGAAAATAGGGCACGTCCTGGGGGAAAATGAGCATCACAAGGAGAAGCCACGCTTCCTTTGCGAATTTCGACAATGTTAGACCCAGAAGATCGATCAGTATTTAGTGAAAACAAGGCTTTAAAAATGCCACGGCAAACCTCCCGATTTTAGGTCCCAATCTCTCTATTTTTTTATTCAGTCTCCCTGCTTAGCTTTTGAAAAGTTGACGGGTATGCCTTACACCCAGTTTTAGAAAACTACGGTAATCGTGCTAATATCATGGCATGAAAGGCAATTACACATCAATGTACTGGTATAGTTGCCGGTCAAAATTCCCCCTTAACACAAGTCAGTTTCAGGTTTTAATGATTAACTGGCCTATATTACTGTTGGAAAACGAAAGACAAATCCACCAACTATCAACAAAGGAGACACTGAAACATCAAGCATAAATTGTGTGGAAAGTTGTGATGTTGTTCAGCCAAAACACAAAAGTAACATAGATTGATGATGATCTTAGTTAATCTATAATGAGAATTTTAGCCTTTATTATTACCACTCTTCATGAACATGTAAGTTATGCTGGTTATGTGCCTTGTACAATTAAACGTGCGTACCTTTTCATAAATATTACCTCAGTTTGTAGGATCGCTTATATCATTGAAAATGAGTAACTCGTGAGCATGGGATTCAACGTATATGAAACAGCTATTAAGGACTAGCTGAAATATTATCTGGAAGAATGCATTTTGGCCGAAACAATGAATAAAGCAAAATCTGCATCTAATATGTTTGGGAATAAATAAGGATTTAAGTGTAAGTACTGTACATTATAGTTCAGCCTGGTCTCCCGGGTAAACTCAACCGGCCTGCGAATTATGAAGTCTGTATTTACCTTTATTTAATTTCGTGTTGGAGAAATCAGAAAATACGCACATGTAACATAATAACAAAATCAATCATAGTACTTGATAACAGTTTAATAAGTGTCGGGTCACCAAAAATGATTTTTTTTACATGCACATCTTAGGACACAGAAAAAAAAAATTTTTTATGTCCCAAGATTTACAGCCTTTACAGTAGTCAACAAAAAGACTTAGAAACTGTCAAGCTTAGACATTGGCCCGTGGATAAGCAGACCCCCCCTTTTTTTAGGCCTTTATTTTTTCTTAAATTATTCAGCTTATATGCGAGAATATACGGTAATCAGAATAGTATTAATGCAATTAAAATTTGCTAGGTCAGCATTTGTTAGTTACCATAATTCATATCATTTTCAGTTGCCTTAAGTATTTGCTCCTTTGATATAATATCCCATTTTTAGTTCATCAGGCTGCAAGCCCATGTGAGCTATGGTACGTCATATGTCATCCATTCTCTGTCAACTTTTGCTTTTTAAAGCTTTTTCTCAAAAGTAACTGGCCCCATTTCATCTAAATTTGAAAGTGGGCATCCTGGCTTAAAGGCTTTTCAGTGTTGTACAAGCAATATGAATTTGCCATCAAATGTGCCCACCATTTCTTAAACATAGATAAAGTTTAAACAACTTCACAATAACCAATCAGTGGAATTTGACCAAACTTGAGCACAAGTACCTGGCATGAAGAGCTTACAAGTTTGTGCAAATGAGGCCATGATTGTAGTTACCAAAAATATGAAAACCTCAAAACATCTTTTGTCAAAAAGTGCTAACAATCATTTCCCTATTCAAATAATTGATTGCAGAAATTTTTCTATGAAAATATTAGGTTGTAGAAACTGTCATATTTAAATAATAGGTTGCATTAAATGACCTATTTAAATAGTAGGTTGCAGTGTCCAATTTTGATAAGCCAGATTGATGCCCCTATGTGGGCACAATTTCCCACTTTCACACAGATAAATTCTCACTGGAGCTACTCATATGCAAACAGAAGCCATGGGTACATCAAAACCTCAGTTAAAGTATGCATCACCATTATCGTGTGGTGCCCAAAGACTTATAAAAAATGGTACTAACAGCTGCCTCTCTTGACACTCAGCATTAAGCGGTTAGTGTTAGGACTGGTCGGCCTGGTGTCAGGGTAATGTGACTGGGTGGGACATCATGCTACATATCTGCTGCATGATACGCCAGTGCTAGACATCACTATAAACTACCACACTGCAAACATCGTAGCGATATGACTGAAAAATTGTTATAGCTACGTTAAAAATCCAAATCACACACACACACACATTGTGTGGTGCCTTTACTTGTCTTAAACATAAAATAAATTATTGTTCTAAACTTTATTTCTAAAATAGTTTTACTGAAGTCTGAATGTTCCTGATTATTGAATGATATGCACCTCAGCTGTCATCACAGAATATCCAAACTTTATTGTTCACAATGGACTTTTACAGTGGCATACTGGCAGTAAATTGGGTCAAGAAAAGCAGATGTCAGATCTATCATTACTAGTGCTGGAGGTAGTTCAAATATTTTCCAATGTGCTTTGCTTTCATTATAAGACCATATCATGACATTTAATCCAGTTTACTTTGGATCACACCTTTTGGCTGGCCTTGTCTAAAATTGTCTACACAATTTAACATTGATTTTATCTTTTGTATTTTTTGTGGTGTTTGTTATAATAATCTACTATTGATCATCAGTGTGCATAATATAGTGGTAAATCACCATTTAAAGGTATGTGTAATCAAATTTTCAAAAATGACACCTGTTAATGAAATAGTCAGTACCAAATGCCTACATCAACTGTAGAACTTGTACTTTAATGAAGTATAATCAGCAAACCACAGCATGGCTGAACTGAGACATAAACTGCACTGAACTGTCTCATTCATCATTCACAAGTATCATGCACAAGATATAAATATAACTGTGCACATACAAAATGTCCAAATATATGCATTGACATTTATCCACAATAAGAATCTTTATTTGGGATTACATTATATTGAAATCATTCTCATCATTTACTATATACAAAAATACATAGGGGGCCCCGAGTGGCCGAGTGGTCTAAAGTGCTCGCCATTATGGATCACTGCCATCTCACCTCTGTCTGCGTGGGTTCGAGTCTTGGGCTCGGCCAATGTGGTTATGTGAGAAAGCTTGCCAGTACCTTCTCGTGGGTCGGTGGTTCTTTCTGGGTTCTCCCGGGTTCTTCCTCCACCATTAATACTGGCCGCCATGTGTAGCCTATCTTGTGCTGAAAAATGGCGTTAAAACCTATGACAACAACAACAACAACAAAAATACATACTTTCACCAGTGTGACAATGAATGAATGTGATTGTCACTGGAGCAGTTAATGCAATCTGACTAAAATGATATCCACTGTTATACATGAAGATCTGACTGTGATCACTTAGGGGTTGTGTTCTGGTAACCTTTGTTATTACCATAATTGCTAATTTTAGTCAGTCAGACAAAGTCGTATTTCGAGACTGAGCTGAAGAACATGAACATGTAGCAAATAATTTTATTCACTTTCAGATTTTTGAAGGCTGCATTTCCATTGGTTAATTCAAAGGTCACCAGAACATGACCCCTAAGTGGTCATTGTCAGATCTTCACATAAGTTGGTGGAGATCTGATTTTAATCAGATTGACAGTGAATGCTAGCTCATCAAAATGACCTGTTGTAATGTTGAATTTGACAGTCTAGTAAGTTCCAATTCAACTAATAAAATGTATATACCCAGCCTACCAAACATGCATGATAGAAAGAAAATAAACAAGAATTACAAATGTACCTCTTCAGCTGAAGACTAGACATGACTGTCAGTGAGCTGTCCCAGAAAAGGCAAATGAAAAGCTTTGTGCCTATACTAAAAACAACAACTGTAACATACCTGTAAGAACTAAAACCATGAATGAGATGCAGTAAGCATGAAAGCACATGTGAACTGTATTTATTAATGACTGATTAAAATAGAAGATAGTCAAATACACTGAGTAAAGCTACACATGTTAATTTAGTAGGGACTGTTAGAGTCAAGATGAAACTAAATAAGTAAAACAGAATAAAGATACAAACAGAATTCATAATTGCATATACATGAAATATAATAAAATATTTAACAAAATGCACATCATTCCTTGACTGCCGTGCTAAAAATAGAGCAGAATTTGACCAAATGTAACAGAAAAGCTTGAAGGACTTTCAGTTTTGTCCAGCTGATACTTACCCATGATCAAATATAACCAATGTTACTATAAATAGAAAAATCTGTAAACATTTCTTCTCATAAGCCACTGAACATAATTTGATCAAATTTGATTTTAAAAAATGCACTGGCATGGAGGCCACTGACTCTGTAAAATTGACTCCAATCTACCATTAATAAATGCCATCATCAATAAGTGCCATCATTAATAAATGCCATTATTAATAAATGCCAATAAATGCCATCACTAATAAATGCCATTATTAATAAATGCCATTATTAAAAATATAAAAACCTTTATTAAACACCTTTTTTTTCAAAAAGCCATCACCTAATTTAATAGAAAGAATCCTGTCATAAACATATTTCAGTATTTTACAAATGATGTTGTTTTTTCATCCGCTGTGGATTAGGATACAAACAAATAGAGAAACCTGAAAACAGTTGCTGTTAGTTCTTCTGATAATAATGCTAAGTGAGCTTTTAGTATGGCCCTGCATACAGCATGTGTCATCTTCCAGCATTTGCCATCTTGAACTTTGAACAACTGACTAGTTTAAACCAAATTTTGAACAGAGTATCCTGATATGAAGGGCTTTCAAATTTATATAAAATGTGCTGTCAGCCATCAAATATGGCTACCTTTTCAAAAATATAAGAAAAGCTTGTAAGACTGATTAAAAATACCAACCAAAATTTGTCCTTATTTTGAAAGAAAGCACCGTGGCATAAAGAGCGTTGAATTTTTGTACAGTAGAAGCTGATATAGCCAATTATACATAAAATAATCTCAGTCCCACTTTGGCCTCATGTTATCAATTATGACACTGCAAAAATTCTGTGATGCAGGTATGCTAAAATATACTTGATTTGTTCAAATTTAATAATGCTGTGATTTACAGTAATCATTTAAAAAGACATAAAGCAAAGCCTCTGTCTGTGTATTGTTAGATACTCCGATATCCTTGTTCACCGTCTGCTGGCTGTGAGTATAGGAGCTGATGCCTCTTACCCAGAGCTTCTAGATAAATATAAAACACAGGTAAACATGCTCATTATTCTTGTGCTTTTTTATTATCTGTATGTTTAGTTGCATTATCTTATTTACAATTGTATGGATTTTATAGGCAGCATTTAAAATCCCCTCAGTGTTATGGAACAAACTTGGACAAAACAATCTCGGCGTCGGCAGTTTAGTTGATTAAAAATTAAATTCTTTTAATGGTTGTATTCTTAGTGTTACTGCCTTCATGTTTTTTATGTACAATTATAAGCATGTTTTACAAGCACAAAATATTAACTCCATTGCCTTTTAATATACATGCTGTAAGATTGGGCATTCTGTGCTTTGATGTCTGTCCATCTTGCTCTTACCAATCAGTTCCCAGTTTCATTAAAACACAAAAACTCCTGTTGTCCACCATCTACAGTTACCAAACTTTGCAAATGGCTTACACTTGGGGAAAGGAAGAATCCTGTTGTTTTAGGTCAAAAGCCTGAAGGTCAAGGTCACTGAATGAAAGAAGAAATGTGGTTTTCGAACAATAACTTGAGTTCTACACCATCTACAATTGCCATACTTTGACAATGACTTGGAGTAAAGAAGAAACCTATTTATTTCAGAGTCAAAAGATCTAAGTGCATGGTCATTGAAAGAAGAAAAATGGTTTCTGCATAATAACTAGAGTTCTCCATCA
This sequence comes from Megalonaias nervosa, assembly GCA_016617855.1. Taxonomy (NCBI): domain Eukaryota; kingdom Metazoa; phylum Mollusca; class Bivalvia; order Unionida; family Unionidae; genus Megalonaias; species Megalonaias nervosa. The sequence continues at coordinate 24,388 of JAECUM010000534.1, forward strand.
TCTACTGTTACCATGTTTTGTGGATGGCTTGGACTTGGGGTAAGGAAGAACCCTATTGATTTCAGGATCAAAAGGTCATAGGTTAAGGTCACTGTGACTGAAAGGAAAAAAATGGTTTCTGCACAGTAATTTGAGTTCTCCATCATTTATGGTTACCAGACTTTGTAAATGGGCTTCACTTAGAATAAGGAAGAAACCTATTTATGTGGAGTCAAAAGGTCTAAGGTCACTTTGAGGATGGCTTGCATTTTGGGTAAGAAAGAAGCATATCAATTTTGGAGTCAAAAGGTAAGAGACCAAGCTCACATTAATTTGAAAAGTGGTTCAGCACAAAAATTTCAGTTGCTTGTATAAAGTTACAGTTAAATATGGGACAGGCATATAATGCATCATTCACAGTCCTTTTGTGATATTCTGTGAAGAGGTATATGGTGTTACCTATGTCCAGCTGTCGTATCACATCTGTTGCGTTTAGTTTTCACTAAAAATAAAATTTTTGAATGACTTCACGGATTGCTTGCCAATGGTATATGGCTTTATATTAAGCAGACCTAGGACAAGTTCCATTTTCTCATTTTCTATATTTTCAGACAAAATAAGATTGAGTTATAGCCCCTGTTGGACTTAGAATTTGAAAGGGTATGGGTTCGATTCCTACCATTGGATTGGCTACTGTTCATGGTCAGGGCACAGCCTTGGCACTAAATAACCTACTTGGGTTTCTGTGTAGTGAAACAGCTAATCATGGACTTCGAACTCTGCCCTTACATAATCATCCAGGCTTTCTTAATACTTTGTATTGGTGGCATCGTTAGTCATGTATTGACACATTTTTTAGTTTATTGGGTAAAACAAAAAGATAGTGAATAGGCAGATTGGTTGTCTTTAAGTGCTCTACATTGCTTGATCCCTATTTCTATGCACATGGTATGGACATTAAGGATGAGAAATATGTCAATATCTATGAACTGTATTATATAAAGATCTGTTTCCCCAATCAGCAGAATTTAAAACTTAAAAGGAGATTGTATATGATTCATTCTGTATATACTACCTCAGTTACCACTGCTTTATACAAAGTTTAATGATGTACTCTAAATCATGGTTCATACAACCTTAATAATTCCTTCAGTTTGAAGGGAAGCCTTGAAAACTGCTTGAATTTGAAAAAAGGTTGGTTTTGTGCTTGAAAGGTCTTAGAATATGATGAAAAACTTATTTAATTTATCTGGGAGATTACAAAATGGTTAAATGGAATCAAATTTCTTTTTAAATTCAGAGTTTCTGTTATCTGTGTATTTTCCAAAAATAATTTATAAATAAATGAAATGGTATAAAATTGGTTTGATCAAACAACATACAACACTGGTAGTAATCAAAGTAATATTTGGTTAAGGTTCAATTTTTTTAAGACAGAATGCTCCTTGAAAAGTTTTGGAAGTCTTTGAAAATTCCTTGAAAAGTGCTTGAAAAAAATCTTTGTAGGTTGCATGAACCATGATAAATATATTTTGTATGTTTAAATCAATATACAATACTGTTCATTCATTTTGTTGTCTCACCTGCCATAGCATAGGCAAGACAACAGCAAAATTTAAAAAATTGGCACCCCAAACAAACATTTACAGTACTTTTAATTAACATCATCAGATATTAAAAGACTCTTTCATTTTATCTATATGTTTTAACCTCAACTGTCATCACAGAATGCAAGTTTAAAGATATATTGTCTATATTTCAGTCTACATGAAGCAACCTCAATCACACTACATGTATATGTTTTTCTATATGAAATAATCTCAGTTACCATCATAATTTGCTAATGTTAAGATATTGTGTATGTTTCAGTCTATGAAATAATCTCAATTACCATCACAAAATGCTAATGTGAAAGAGATATTGTACATGTTTCAGTCTATATCAGGGTTCGACACTAAAACAGATCCATTGACCTGAGGTCACCTGATCTTCAGAAGGACCACCACTTTCCTAAAGCTGGGTGGTTTGTCAGGCCTTTTATTTTAAATTGTGGATATTAAAAATATATCTATCCCGTGTTACAGGATTGTATGAATCTTTCTTTGAATTATAAACATATCAAACATGGTGAAACTCAAAAGTGAAACAAAGTTAAAACAAAACAAAGACCATGCCTATGCCTTGTAAAACAAATTATTATTGTTGTTTGGGTGCTTACCATAAATTGTCATTTGGGCATTTACTTTGTTAATCATATAAAAGCATCAAGCATTTATGCAGTTGACTTTCTATTATGTGGTTTTCGCGTGTTTGAAAAATGTGATTTCTTGATAGTGTCTCACCATCACCCCAAACACAAAAAAAACAAATGATGCAAAACTTGAAGTATAAACTGAATATGATAAAACTAAAACAGAACCAAAATTCCAAGATAGGCCTACCTGGAAACGGGAATTTCTGTGGCTAAACCACAACAAGGAGAAGGCATGAAAATATGTTACACTGTTAATTTATATCACCTTTTTGACCAAAATCGGCACCATATAGCAAATTCATAACTTTTCAAACACTAGATATGTAATTTTAATTAAGACTGATCACCAGCTTGCGAGGTATAAACTTTTGGGCTGTTACATTGGCGATTTTCAGTGCCATCCTAAATTGTTATAAATATGACTTAACCCTTCGCCATCTTGACAAAGGGTCATTAGGTATAGTCTCAATTTTTTATTTGCTCATCAGTTTTTAGGAACATACAGCCGTGAAATTGAATCATTATATAGTAGGGCGCATTTTGCATCTTTGATTTACCCTGATTGTACTTATATTTTGGAGGTAATCAAAGCGATGTGAATTGTAATGCACAATCAGAGACAATTTTTACTTGAAATTTCTGTACTTAGGAAAAAACTTTGAATACATGTTTTAAATGTCTTTTATATTTACATGTATAAATTCATTAATATTTTTATATTATTTTACATTAAAGTATTGCAAAAAAACTTTTTCTATTTTTTAAATTTTTGCAACTTCCCCTTTGTTGAAGAGAAAATTGTTAATCTCCAAGGGTCAAAAATTTTGACAACCGGTTATTTTTAGGTTTAAATATTTGGACAGCTCCTGGCATAATATCTTTGGGTTTATGGAGGAAAAAACATATAAATATGTAATAGTGAGACCATGATAAATCCAAATGAAGTTAATATTACACCTTTAAAATGCCTTTTTAAAAATACCTTGAACATATACTGACTTATGTGAAATTATGTGACTTGGACAAAGGGAAGTTTAAAAATAGGCAGTACCTACCTGATGGACAAATATTGTCAGAAATTTATCAGGGCTATTGCTGATACTCGTATGTCAGAAGAGGACCATATTATTTCCTCCGGTCAGTTTTGGTCATTTAATACTGATGGCTTCAACGATACATCTTCCAAAGAGGCAAAAATTGTATACGTTCTTTCGAGTCCAATGTAAATACTATTAACTTTCATTTGATATTATTGAATTTAAACTATTAAGCCATAATTTAACTATTAAACTAGAAATTTAAATTTAGATCAATTCCATTTATAATATTGTAAACTCTTAAACCAGCAATATAACTTTAGATCGGTTCTAGTTTATTTAATTTTTTTAATTCAGTAATCTAGTATTTCTTCATAGGTTTCAAGTCATTTAATGGTAGAAAAATTTACCTAAGGTAGACAGTGAAACCATCAGTTGTACAATAGCAGGCCTTATTTCAGAGAGATATGGGAATGAATGGATGAAAAAGATTGTTGCAATAAGAACAGATGGTATGTCTTACAGTTGATGCTGCTGATGACGATGATGATTGTGATGATCATGAAAAATATTACAAGATTTGTCAGCATTACAAAACAAAGCATATAAATTGTTGATCAGTTTAATGTAAACTGAAATAAAATAACCTTTCTGGATATTTATTTTATTGTATAGATTACACATATTTTCATTAAGTATAACTGTAAATGAGAAGGACCTTCTACCAGTTTTCAAAAGCAGGAAGTCCTGTGGGCTTCCTACTTAAAAAAGTTAGTGTTGCACCCTGTTATATGTTTTAATCTCAGTTACCATCACAAGATGCTAAGGTAAAAGAGATACTCTGTGTGTTTCAGCATTTTTGCTGTAATATCAATTACCATCACAAAATGTTAATGTGAAAGAGATATTGTGTATATTTCAGTCTGTATGCAACAACCTCAATTACCATCACAAAATGTTAATGTGAAAGAGATATTGTGTATATTTCAGTCTGTATGCAACAACCTTAATTACCGTCACAAGATGGCCCAGTATGCTGGAAGAGCTTCAGTGAATCTTCACACACATGTGGGTGACATTTTTAAAGTTGATGCAAAATGCTAAGCTCATTTGTCTTCTGATAAAATATCTCCTGCTTTATTTATTTTGCATGACACATTTTTAGCTGTACAGGTCATATACCAGAAGAGCTTTTGAGATGGTCTATTGTTCGTCATTTGTCAGTCTCTTAGCACAAGTTTGTTGTTGCTACTAAACTATGTGGAGGATTGCCATGAAACTTGGACACATTCATCCCATGGCTTAGTTGCTCTGAAATGAAAATGGTGCCAATCTGTTGTCCATTATGGATGCTGCAACCATTGTGAAAACCTTGCTATCACTACTTTCTGAACAGAAAGTCATATTGATATTGGGCTTTCATCAGAAGACTTCTTATGATGCCTTGTTCATCCAGAATGAGAATGGTGCTGCTCTGACAGCCCATATGGCTGCCACAGTGACCATCTTGAAAATCTTGTTATAGCTACTCCACCTGAATGGATAGTCTTATCAACATGGGTTTTCACTTAAAGACTTCTTATGACATCTAGTTGTCGTTGTTGTTGTAGGGTTTAACACTATTTTTCAGCACAAGATAGGCTATACATGGCAGCCAGTATAATTGGTGGAGGAAGAACCCAGGAAAACCCTGGAACCACCGACCCACGAGAAGCTACTGGCAAGCTTTCTCACATTCCCACATTGGCCAAAACCGAGACTTGAACCCACGCAGACAGAGGTGAGATGGCAGTGATCCATAACAGTGAGCGCTTTAGACCACTTGGCCACTTGGGGCCCTTATGACATCTAGTGAGTTCTAAATAAAAATGGTGCCAATCTAATGTCCCATATGGCCGCTGCAGTGGCCATCTTGAAAATCTTGTTGTAGCTACTTATCCTGAATGGATAATCATATTGATATGGTGTTTGCACTAAAAAGACTTTTTGTGATATTTAGCTTCTACCTAATTGAAATTGGTGTGGATCTGATGTCCAGTGTGGCTGTCATAGCAGCCATCTTGAAAATCTTGTTATCACTAATCCTCAGGAACAAAAAGTAAAATTGCCATGGAGTTTTCATCAGAAGACTTTTCATGGTGTTTAGTTGGTCCTATATGAAAACAATGCTGCTTGCACATCGAAGATGACCACTACAGTGGTCATCTTGAAACTCTTATTGCTACTCTTGGATGGGTAGTCATATCAGGATGGATTGTTTTTCTGAACTGCTACTTAAAATATCTAGTTGGTCATCAATGAAAATGATGCTGTACAGACATACAGTACAGTCACCACAGGAGCCATCTTGAAAATCTGGTTATTGCTGCTTCTCGTAGATGACTGGTCATAACAACATTGTTTACCAGAAGGCTTTGGTCCTAAATTGAAATGGTGCCAGTCTGATATCCAATATGGCCACCATCTTGTTATTGTTACTTCTCCAAAACAGAAATTCTTATCATCATGGGGTTTCTATTGGAAGGCTTTTTATGATGTCTTCTTTGTCATAAATGATGTCTTGTTGGCTCGAAATGAGCATCCAGTATGTCCATCACAGTGGCGAATTTGAAAATCTCATTATTGCTGAAGAATATCAGAAATGGTTTCAACATTAAGAAATAAATAGGAAGAAATGGTCTTATCTCAAATTCATGGAAATTCTTTCCAGCCAGTAGAACATCAATCCTTTTAGGGACTCTTCTTTTAGATACTTTCCCATTTCGTCTAGAAAGAGGAAACTTGGACTTGTTATTTATTTCATGTTGTTTGTATATGTGTAAAAGTGTATAAGAAGAAAATAATAGGTCAGAAAACTGCTCTTTTAGTGGTTGTATTTTGAAGGAGACATTTTTGCATTCTTAATTTTTGTTTTATCTAAGTGACCTCCAAAATTGCTATGAATGTGTCTGCAGCACAGTTTTCTTATTTGTTTCATTCATACTTTACCTGAATTAGTTGTGAATCCCCTGTCCAGATTTACCTGGCCTGCTTTAATTAGTAAGACATAGGTATGACTTCTTCGTTGCAGGCAGTGTCTTTTGTTGTTAACAGTGTATATATCATAGGAATCTTGTTGTTAACAGTGTATATATCATAGGAATCTTGTTGTTAACAGTGTATATATCATAGGAATCTTGTTGTTAACAGTGTATATATCATAGGAATCTTGTTGTTAACAATGTATATATCATAGGAATCTTGTTGTTAACAGTGTATATATCATAGGGCAGTTTGCAGTGTATGTGCATTTCCTGAAGCACAAGAATAGAGAAAACCACCTAAAAGCTAATATATTTAATATAACATAGACCCAAATATAACATACATCCTTAGATAACATTGACCTTGTTATAACCTACATTCTGATAAAGTGCATATCCTAACATATTATGCATCCTTGTATGACATACATCCTTACATAACATACATTTTTATTTAAAATGCTTTCTTATACAACACACATCCTAGTATAACACATATCCAAATATAACACATGTCCTAATAAAACATACATTCGAATAAAACATGTCCTAATAAAACATACATCTAAACATAGTTTGTGTCCTAATAAAACATACATTCAAATAAAACATGTCCTAATAAAACATACATACAAATAAAACATGCATCCTAATAAAACATACATCTGAATAAAACATTTCCTAATAAAACATACATCCAGATATACGTCCAAATATAACAAGCATTCTGATAAATCATACATCTAAATAAAACATCTCCTAATATAACATGCATCCTAATAGAAGATATGTCTTAATAAAACACATCCTAATACAAAATATGTCTTAATAAAACACATCCTAATAGAAGCTATGTCTTAATAAAACACATCCTAATAGAAAATATGTCTTAATAAAACACATCCTAATAGAAAATATGTCTTAATAAAACACATCCTAATAGAAGAAATGTCCTAATATAACATACATTCTAATATAATATGCATCCTGATATAACATGCATTGTAATAAAACATGTACAGTTTACAGGAGAGACATAGATATTCATAAAATCTTTGTAATTCATACTCATGCCCATAATTATCTGAAACCCTTTTTTCTTTCTTTTATGACAATAGAGGAATTTCTGGATCACTAAAATGATTATGCCATATTTTCTTTTTTTCAGTTATTTTTCAAGACGCGTGTTATAGATGAGGAGGGATATGTGCTGTTTGTCAGGAAAAATGCTCTCCAGATTTTGATCCCCAAGTATGGTTTAGAGGCGACGCTTTATCTCAACACAGACAGGAGGAAACAGGGACCCAGCTTTGAGTTTGATGAAGAGGTATATAAGGGGATAAGCCCTGTGTGTGGGGTGGGTGGGTGGGTACATGTGTGTGTACTAGAATCAGTTATGTATTTGCCAGACTTGGCTGACAGGGCTGATTTTTTTTTTTAAAATGTTTTGGACTGATTATAAAATGCTGAAGTCAGACTTGAAAATATTTTGTTATTTGGATTTTATAAATACTTGTTCTAACTTAAACTCATCCAAGGTACTGCCTTTTTGCTTTATGCTTATGATGTACATTGTGATAGGTGAAACTGTCTTTAAGTTTTTATAAATGATACAGGGTAACCTCTACCAGGAAAATAGTTACCTGCTTCAACCAAGTTTGGGAGTAGACCATTCATTTCTTGGGCACAGAGGAAACCCTAACAAACAGTTATGTATCGGAGATTCCAAAATGGTCAGATTTGGTCATTATGTATCAGAGATCCCAAAATGGTCTTATTTGGTCATTGATATCAGAGATCCATATGGTCATATTTGGTCATTATGTATCAGAGATCTCAAAATGGTCATATTTTGTCATTATGTATCAGAGATCCCAAAATGGTCTTATTTGGTCATTGTGTATCAGAGATCCCTAAATGGTCGTATTTGGTCATTATGTATCAGAGATCCCAAAATGGTCATATTTGGTCATTATGTTTCCCATTTGTTTAAACACTGTAGCCACAAAGCACAAAACAAAAGAGGTGTGAAAGCTTATTTCCCGGACTTCAAATCAAAACTCTATAATTCAACAATTGTTCCAGGTCACTGCTATAGAAATTATATCAGCCTCTCATACAGTGTACTTTTTAGCTATATTGTGTAGCATTATGTCAACACGTATCAGACCTTTCAAGCAAAATATGTGTAGCCTTGGCCTGAATTAAAAAGAGCAACAATAGCTTCATTTTATCATCCATCAATGCTTGTCAAATGAAACTTGACTCTTGTGCTTGACCAGAAATCCTCTTCAATAAATTTTTATATATTTTCAAGATAGTAACTCTGCTAGTTGATAATAATTTAAAAACAGTACAGGTATAAAATACTGTTGTTGGATGAAATTCTACAGCATAGTTTTCTGAAAGAAAACATTTCATGAAATTCATAGAGTAAAACCAGTTATGGGAGACTACTCCTTCTGCCAACAAAAAACAGTTTCTTAAGACAGGTGGTCTGTCAAAACAGGTTTGTACAAAAAGACCAGTTTGTACAGGTTTGTACAAAAAGACCAGTTTGTACAGTTTGTACCGGTTTGTACAAAAAGACCAGTTTCCAAGGTCCAGTTTCAGAACTATTTAAATGATAATAACTACAGTCACTGTACATATATTCTTCTCTTTATTAATAGTTCTTGCTAAAATACTGTATGCATTCATCTGAAAATAAATTATATAGCAAAGATATACTTCAATTATTAAAGATGAATATCATTTACATTTGAAAATCACATGTACATATATGAGCATATGAAATAGTTTTCCTTTATACACCCTAAATTTGTTTTATCGACGTTTAAACCACTATTTGGTGAGTGGTCTGCTCTTTTTCACTTCTTCTAGTTAATAATTATTTTTTCCAGCATTAAAATTTGTCGCATTTTAGTCCGAGGTTCTTCCATTGTTATGAAGGTACTGGGTGTTAACATTATTAGTACTCAGTTGTAATATCAACTGTAAAGACAGTTTTGACTAGGCTTTGGGAAAACATTAAAAACTTATACATGTACATTGCATAGCTAATAGTTCATGAAATAAAAAGAAACAATTACCTCATCAAGAAACAGAATCATTTATTCAGAAACAGAAGTTAACAGCTTAATTCACAGATTACCTGAAGGGATTAACTCTATAAACAAAGTGTGTAACCCAGTTGCACCAACTTGAATAGACAACTGCTTGTTGTGTGGGTTGTAATCCCTGTAACATCGGGGAGTGGTAGCAACAAACATCACAAGCCTTTAACACTATCAATTGAATTCCAGAAATGATTCTCACTAGCTGGTTCAGTAGACAAAGACCTTATTCACCCTCAGGCAGTACAGATTAAAGACAAACAATATACACGACCACCACCTTAACTTCAGCACTACAGTGGCAATTTGTGACATGTACATTAGCCTGGTGTACAGTCTGTAATATGTTCTATATATTTTACTTGCCAAATTTACAAACCAGTACCCAGACTCCTATTTTTTGTTCATTTTATGTTTGTTTTTTATCAGAACAATCTTTAATATTCAAGCGGTCATTGTCACAAATGATTACATAAAGGTCAGTGGTGGCTGTCTCTGTTCTCGTGATATGGTCGTTCATAGGGCTGGATAGACTGGTCCCCTGCCTTAGTTTTACATTTGGGTGGTATCTACATAAGACCAGGAACCAGGCTTTGTGCTAGAACAACGTGCATGTACTTCATTCTGGTTTACCAAAAAAATATAAAACGCTATAGGCATACGTAAAAATAAATCAGCTAGCCTGTTTTTGTTTGTTTTTTTAGAATGGTATAAGCAGCCATTGTTACAAGGATTAAATAAAAAGTGGTTGGAGTTTATCCCCATTTTTGCAATGTGGTTGTTCATAGCAGTATCAAAATGCATATTTTGCCATGACATTACCGTACAAAATTTTCCAGGCGGAATCGAGGCGGATTTCAGACGGGTTTTTTAGACGCTTTCTGCCTAAACCATAATTGCCCATATTAAGGGAGTTTAGGCGAATTTCAAGCAGAATTCAGGTGGATTCAGGGCGGAATTTTAGGTGAAATATGCAAATTAGTTGTTCTAATATTCCGCTTGAATAAAAAGAATCCGTCAAAGATTTCCGCCTCAAATAAAAATCCGCCTGAAATTCTGTACAAAAGTTTCCAGGCGGACTTTAGGTGGATTTCAGACGGGTTTCTAAAGCGTTTTCAGCCTAACCATAAACTTATGGAAGCTTAGGTGAATTTCAAGCTGACTTTAGATGGATTTCTGGCGGAATTTTAGGCAAAATATGCAGATTAGTTGTCCTAAGATTCTGCTTAAATAAAAAAAATCCATCTAAGATTTCCACCTGAAATAAAATTCTACCTGATAAAAGCCCACCGGAAATTTCCACTGAAATAATAATCTGCCTAAGGTTTCTGTCAAAAAAAAAAGGCTGCCCAAAATGTCTACATAAATATCATCCAGTAAAAAATCCGATTCAGATTTCTATTCAGCTGTCTAATGATTCGTAGACTTTATTGGAATCAATGATAAATATTCACAACAATTTTTAAAATGATCATAAAGTTTATTTTGACAGACATTATCAAATAAGATTTAGGTTTTCCTTGTCCTGATTTTCTTTCTTGCATACAAAACCTAGTCTGTGATGGCATCATTTAAGTCTTTTTCATTTCACTGAAAGTATGGTGAGATTTCACAAATATTTTGACCAAAACTTTCATTGAAATTTTGGTGAGATCTCAGTAAAATTTCACTGAAATATTAGATTTCTCAAAAATTCTGACCCAAAGTTTCACCGAAATTCTGGTGAGGTTTCACAAAATTTTGGCCAAAACTTTCACTTAAGTTTGGGCGAGATCTCTAACATTTCATTGAAAGTTTTGTGAGAGTTTACTAAAACTTTGGTGAGATTTCACTCAAATTTTGATCATTATATAGTATTTTACTGAACTTTCAGTAATTTTTTAGACATTTCAAAAGGTTTGAAATAAATAATGGATATGAATTAAACAGGACTTCATTAACCAAGGTTATATTTCAGCGTACATGAAGCAAAATTTTACAGATGTTGTAATTATATGACATCCAAGGCAAGAGATATGGGAGCTAATAATAATAATAATAATAATAATAATAATAATTAAGACTTTACTTAGAGAAGGTAACTCAGTTACAGAACTAATCTACCTTGAGGCCCTCTGTATGTTATGGACAATATATACAGTATATACAACATGATGTGAAGAATCTGGCTTGACACTAGATAATTAAGTGATTTTAAAAATCAAAGTATCAAGCCTGGAACATATGCCTGTGAACACATAAACATATATAAAATATAAAATATTATCCTGCATTGAAAAATTAAACTGAGAAAATGATGCAAAATTACAGAAAAGCATCCATTTGAGACATTGATTATGAAAAGAAGAAATGCTTGGAGCCTGCCTTATGTCACTCTTGTACTGCAGACTTGATTTTTGATTAATGTACAAACTAGGATGCTGGTGTGGTCTCTTGAATTAGTCCTTGGTCCATAAGCAGCCGTGACAAACATTTATCATGATATAATTACTCTTATTTTACACTGAATTCTAACACAACTAGAATATTTTGATAATATAAACAATAAAACCACTCATGACATTGAAGGATGATTCTACTTGTGGGTCAAGAAAACTCCGCAAAGATATGACTATCTTTGGTAGACATGGGTATCTGGCAACAATATCAGCAATTCCCACCAGTGATCTATACGTTGTCCCTCCTTAAATTCTGGAAGTTAATCAGTTTGGAGCTATATAACTTCGAAATCATCCTGGTTCAATTCCTTGTCATATTTAGCACGTTAGCCGCTACTGTAAAGCTCTTTATGGCACAAAAAGTAAAATTCAAGTCCTGGCATTCAGTTTTTATAACAGATTAACCAATTATGTTCCCATCGACTTTCCATTCAGACTATTCTCATTGCCGCACATTTTTCAAATGGTTATTCAAACTCATGTCCCGCTCAAAAATTTTAATCACCATAATTTAGCAAGCATGCTCCTTCCCATCAGTTTCCGTTACGCATTGATTCATTGGGCAAATACAAGCTTTTGACCAATCAGAAAGCTCTTTACAGCGGTCATCTGTTAAATAATATATGGAGCAAATACTTATTAGAAAGCTCATTGTGGAATGGGACTGGATAGAGCATTATTTAAAAATCACAGTTTTGGAGGCGATATTGAAAAAACGGTCCATTTTAAGGAAAATTAGATTCAGGTCAGGAGAAACGCGAAATTCTGCTTTAAAACGGAAAAGAAGAAAACAATCTTGTTTTTTTTTTGAGGGCAGTTAAATCAAACTGAATTTAAACATAACTACAACAACAACAAAAATTTGAAAAAGAAATATAACAAGGAAAGATGTGGAAAGAAGTTATTGTACCCAAAATGAACAATAAAATTACAGCTATCAGAATCAGGAAATATAAATGTTGCTGAAAATCATTCAAATTGTACAAGAAACAAAAAATAAATTTTATTATATCTTGGTGATATTACAGTCACAAAATATCACTATATTTTCCAAATTTTTGGCAAATTCTCGGTGAAATTTCAATCACAAATTCTCACTGATATTTTCAGAAATGTTGGCAGTCAGTGAAATTTCAGTCACAAAATTTCACTGATATTTTCAGAAATTTTGGTAAAATCTCCTAAAATACCATAAATTTTAGTGAAAAAAGGACATTTGAGTGAATGTCAAAAAATTTTCACTATGATTTTGCTGAAATTTCAGTCACATTTTCACTAAGGTATGATTTATGTAGAGTATATTTTAATAGGAAGCAAAAAAACTTATTTTTCAGAATAAACATCAGATCAAGCCCAAAAAATCCACCTTGCTCGAAATTTTCAAAGTCCAAAGATTCATCTATGCTTGTAGTTCTTGTGATGAAGTTCAAAATTAGGCCTAACATTTCTGCTAAAATCAGTCTAAGTCCAAAATCCGTCTTAAAGTAGGAAAATGAACTGGACAATCAGAACTTTTCCGTCTAACAGTTATCCTTTATTAGGAATATGAGAAATAGTACACTTAACTATTAGACGGATTCAGTCTTTCACCTTAGCCGTATTCCCAGTCTGCCTAAAGTCTGTCAGGAATTTGGGGGTTTTAAGCGGAATACACCCTGAATCCACTTAAAATCCAGGCAAAATCTGCCTAAAAATTTTGTATGGGTAGTGTAAGAAACTCAAGGCAAATGAGGTCATGCATGATAGAAGTTTCACCTGCATTAAGTGTACATCAGAAGATATCTAGTCAACATTTCAGGGGTAGAATACCAAAAACATAGGAAAATAGGGGCAAATCTAACAATGAGCAGACAAATGTGTTGAGTATTCCTTACAGCTTTAGCTTCAGCATGCAGAGGGAACAAGTTACATACACTTTCAGTGGACCTGAACTATCTTCAGTTCAGATAAGATGGTTCCACAGTCCTCATGTTGCAACCAATCTCTGTAGCCAATGATGGACTGCCTTCAGTGGGCAGTCAGAGAGATGATACACTCCACTCTGTCTCTTGAATAAACATGCCAAGAAAATGACTATGCAAGATTATGTTCATGCCATCATGCATTACTGGAAGCACACATAAAAAAAGCCATGGAACAAGAAATTATTCTTTCTCCTAGTTAATGTTGGGATAGAGGATATCACCATTCAAGCATTATCATCATGGAAGTGGTTTTTTCTCTCAGTATACTCTGAAGTCTCAAAAGATCAGTCACCTCAAGAGGAGCTCAGCTCGTGAAATTGGAGCAGTCTCAGTGAGCCTTGCTTTTGAATTTACCATTTTGATCTGAGACATAATAAAAACAGTTTGTTGACATTTAGAGTTAACCTTCTCAGGTTTTTTTTGCTGGGATTTAGAGACACATTTGGTTAGGTGGGTCCAATGGCTGCTGCCCAGATGACCATCAGCAGCAGGGAGGGTGGACCCTACAACTTGAGGTCAACACAGCTATTTTAAAGGCACAGTCAGCGCTCTTACCCCATAAAAAGTTTGTCAGTAGGAAGAGTTCAATAATTTGTTTCGGTATAGATACAATGCTCAGCATTCCCTCTTTTTATCACCAATTCTCCTAATTTTAATATGATTAGTGAAAACATTTAAAGGAGATAGCAAATTTTTCAGTAAGTTATGTTTCTCTTAGAATACTTACCCAATCACATTATTTTAAAAATTTCCCTACCTCCCCACAGTGTGAGCATCCTTCTTGGTATTTTGGTCAGCTTAAAACTAGTGACTAGGGAGGTAATGGGCCCTTTGTCTATATCATATACAGTACAGCTCATGCAGTGACAGATTTAATCCCCTCAACTTTCACTCTACAACAGAGCAGTAAATATCTAGAGATCACCAGCACGCCAATGGCACCTCCACATTACTGATTAACATTTGACCAGCCAATGAATGAAGACCACCCATGAAAAGACTGAGATGTCATGAGTGATTTACAATCTGATAACATTTCAAGAATCAAGTGATCTTTATTTTGATCATATACTTGGACAATAAAAAAATGGCTTCAAAATGTCTTATATATTTTGTACATATAGAAAAAAGTTTGATGGACTGCTGTTACAGTATGTTTACACTTTTATTTTATTCAAAGAAATCTGAATAAACCTGCACATTGACTTGACTAAAGGCACAACATGTTAAAAACCCAATGCTGCTGTAACATGCAGAAAGGCTTATAGGCCAAATCATCTAAATAATAATGAATATTGAAAGATATTGGTCCTAAACTTCGTTTGGTTCCATTCAAACCAAATAATATTGATGTTTTGTCACATTATGAGCCATGTAATTTCTCCCTCAAAATTAGAAACCCTGCTATCTTTCACATGTTTACAAAATTAATCCAATATTGATGGGTGACATCCATGGGTCAACTAATTTCAGTTGAAAGCTGGAACACAAGATTTGAACCATTGTAAACATCAGAAGCCAACACCACAGTATGTCAGACTGTCTTCTCCCTTCAAAGTATTCCAGCAAACCAGCTGGTCATCGATATCCACCAGTCTTATTTTTATTGAATGCATGATTTATTGTCTCAGATCCACTTTAAAAAGCTTGCTTGTCTCTCTTCATTCACCCACGAATCAGTTTGTGTGCCACTTGTGAATGTTGTTATTATTAGATTAGTCACTGACAGAATTTGTGAAATGTATTGCATCATTACTTTTCAAGCACTTGCAAAAAAAAGAATGGAATTACAAGCAACTTTGTTGACTGAATTGAGGGGTGGAACTTCTTAATTCTAAAATGAATGTTCGAACATCATTTAAACCTAACATCTTGATTATTTCAAAGAATGGTTTATGTCATATAGTTTTCTTAACAGATCATTCCTTCCTTTCAAACTTTGATTGGAACAATGGTGAAATCTATGATTAATGGTGGCATTGGGGCTTTAAGGTTCTCTTGAACAGTGTGAATTTATTCTACTGTTTAAACATGAAAAGTACACCTATGAGTTATTGACAGTTAAATTCCAGATGAAAACCAGTTTCTGTTTAAAAATGTAAACAACAAAACAGAAAACACTGAATTTATACTTAAATCCAAACCATGTGTTTAGTCACAAGGCTGAATATACATATACACAACTTTGAACTAGTTCAGTTTTTGACTAAATTTGTACTATAAGTGACTGACCATTTATGGAACTAGATTATTCTTTCCAACAGCAATATTTTTTTTGCTTAATTCATCACAAGATAAATTTATTTCAAGTAAGAAAAGGAATGACAGTGTCCTTTTTATAATACAAATCAGAGCAAGACAAATGTTTCCAAGTATGTCCCCACCCCCATTAGAAAATTAAATGGCCTGTCCTTATAAAGACTTCAGCAGATGTTGTGTAGAATCTAAGCAGTAACCTTTGTAAATAATGGTAATATTATCTAATATTTGATTTAAATTTGATTTGGTATTATGTCTATTACATTATCTTCATTAGAACTAGGTAATGTTCAGAATCAGCTGATAATAATGTGGCTAAATTGGTGCCTCTTTCTCAGTAAATATATAAATAGTTTGCTTGCAGGGATCATACTTAATAGACCACATCCACTCCATGGTGGTCATCCACAACAATTCTGCAAGAAAGCGTGGTGTGCAGAGGCTGCCACAGACTGCCACAGCAACTCCATCAGGATGCATGGCTAGAAGGCGGAGGATTTTTTTCATGATCCTCTCCACTCTCTCCACCCCACCCCCCACCCCACCCCCCACCCCACCATAATGCATGGGGTTTCACAAGATCTGATGAGCTGTACCATAGACAGAAAAGATATTTTGCTGTTTTTAGGAGAGCTGGATACAGGGGTGTAGCAAGATTATTTTCCTAACATTAACATGACCTGATAAGTCATCTTGGATAAACAAAATTTAATGACAAATTTGCTTTTTCAGATCATTGGGGATCGTCAGGGATGGACATACATGGTAAAATATAGCTGATCTAGCATGTTTATTTTAGGTACGGCCTGAATTACCTTAATAGTCAGTCATTTGATCATAGTGTCTTTTCATGCATACTAGATAATTAATCCTTTAGAACAGTCTTGAATTGTTTCAAGTTAACAAGGTCTAATCTTTGAATATCTCAAAATAGTATAAGTGATTTAATTTAAGCAAATGCTTTAATTTTTTTTCAGAAAAATGTCCAGAGGTGTGGCGATGTGGCATTTCATGTCTTCGACAGAGTAATTGTACAACTTAGCATAGATCGCTCTAATGTCCAGCATCTCAAACTGAAACTAGAGCTTGTTAAACCAGAGGTAAATTTAATTACTGTGAATTCACCATTTCTGGCTGAGTGCCCATTTTGGTGAATATTCATGTCTGCTACTAATCATTAATTTATGGATTCAGTGGATAATAATCCATTTGTAATTGGACCCCCATTTTCATCCATGAATAATAATCCATCTGTAATCAGACCCCCATTTTCATCCATGAATAATAATCCATCTGTAATCGGACCCCCATTTTCATCCATGAATAATAATCCATCTGTAATCGGACCCCCATTTTCATCCATGAATAATAATCCATCTGTAATCGGACCCCCATTTTCATCCATGAATAATAATTCATCTGTAATTGGAGCCCTATTTTCTTCCATGAATAATAATCCATTTGTAATAGGACCCCCATTTTCATCCATGAATTTAAACGTCAGCAAAAATATCATTTATTGCAATACTAAAATATTTTTTCCCACAAAAATTAATGAATCAATAAATTATAAACAGTAAAACCTTGCTGACAAAGTCATAGAACTTTAGGTGAAAAAGTCGTCTTATTGCCAACATGGTGATAGTAATGATTCATACTGAATATTAACGGGAAATATTGGCTTCTAGGAATTTTCAGTTATTTTAGTGTGTTACGTATCTAGGCTCTTACAAAAGGTAACAAGAAAAGAGTGAAAACAACAAGCTTTGTAAAATTTAACAAATAATTTATTTCCCTAGAAAACCAAGGTAAAAATGAGAAAAAGGACTTATGGTTTACGAATCAAATCCAAAATTAATCCAAGAATTAAAAAATAGAAGTCCTATTATTAAAAAGTCCTAAATGAATCTGAGTTAGAATCCCGATGAAATTCAAAAAATCTTAACTCAAACTGGTCACAACAAAACACCTTTAGGTGTCAAAGATTTAGAACCTGACTGGCTAATTCTTATGAAGAAAATGGTTATATACAGTAAGTTAAGACGCAAAACAGATTCCCGTTTGAGGGTCACATGGTCATTTTCTAGACCAACGTAGAAATTTGTTACATGCCTAACATCATGTATTCAGTATAGCCTAAACTGAAATCAGTGGTTCTTACTATGGGAAAACAAATTTTAAAAAAAGTTGTTTATCAAAAGCCTTACTAGTTTGAATCAAGGTCAGCAACTAGATACAATGTTTCTACTACTGGTTGTTTATCAGGTCAAACAGAACTGAACTGAATTTCTAAAAAAATATACCAAATCCAGTAGACAAAGTTATCATTTCAATAACATGTAATGAAATAAAATAAAAAAATTTAAAACTAACAAACAAATAATTAAATTACATATACATAACAAGTGGAGTGGTCATAAAACTTGGGATGTCATGTGGCATGGTTTTCATGTATATAATTTTCATAGAAGCAGTAAAATACAGTATAATTTCATTGTATGCTCCCCTCAGCTACTGCCAGCTTTTCCAGAAGTCCCATATATTATACTTCTTACTTGACACTGCCCTTGCCCTCTCTCGAGCTATGTTATGAACAGAAGTCCACTTCACCTATTTATACCTTCATATATTAACATTATTTTTCTGGCATAGTTCACAATACCTATTATTTCTCTCAATCCTGCTATGCCTACCTGTCTCTATTTTCAGCATATGTGCTGATCACCTAAATTAAGCAAGTAACTTACTAAGAAAATATAATAATCCACATGAAAAGTATTTTTTCGGTACTAATTCAGTTTTATACTTGCTATAATACACATATTAATATGAATTGTTAGTATCACTTTGCCAGTTTTGGAATGTCAAATCCTTAATTCTTTGCAAAAATACGGTGGTCCCCCTCTTATACAGCCACCACTTCTGCACCAGGAAAGTGGCCTTATAAGATGGGTGGCCTTTCCAGAGGAGGGCTAAATTTTTTGTGAGAAGTATATGTAATGTACGCAATAAAAAAGCTACATACTTCAAAACATTTAATATCTTCATTTAATATCTTCATTTAAAAGTGACATTAATTATTAAAAGTTTCTTCTTGTCATAATAATAGATTTATTTCAACTGAATATACTTTAATAGTTCTTATTCTTGATGTAAGCGTGATATGTGAGCAGGTATTCTTCTCATGCACATTGCAAAACCATTCAAAAACGTCATTTAAATCTTGGTACATTCATAACTCTCTTTCCATTTACTCCAGTTTCCCACTGCTGCTGAATAATCTCCTTATTGGTTATGATGTTGTTTATTCAAGTCTTTTCAACATAAAATTGTTTTATTTGAGTCTCTTCTACGTAAAATTGTTTGGCAAGTCCCCACCCCACCCGATGTCATCAAGTAGAATAACTGACTTTCTTCTAAAATAATACATCTCCTTTTATGTGATGACATGTTAATGTTTGGCAATGATTTATTTGCATGTTGCTAACTGTATGCGATTTAATTATGCAGACGAAACTTTCGCAGAGACTATAAAATGCTTTCTTCGTAAAGGAAGCGATAAAAGTGTTGTCACATGATTTTTCAGTCTTTGTCTGGTACCCTGTTTTGTTCAAGGTTTATTTCTCTGTGTGTGTTAATGAACAAAATCTATTTTTAGCCTATGCTGACCATGTTATGATTTTTACAATTACATCCAGTTGTAATCATCAAAGAGAAGAACTCGACAGATGTGTGAAGCCCAAAACTCTATCATAACATTGTTGAGCCCATTTCCTGCAAACATCAGCTTTTATAGATAATGATATAATATTAATCTTAGTGTTACATGTACTTTAGTGAACACTTCTTTCGTAACGGAAACCTGACATTGGGAGACATGTATCGACGGTAGAGATAATCTGATTACTTACCTTACATCACAGTATGAATTAATTATTGGTTCTGGACACATTTGAAATAAAAAGTGGCCACTTGTGAGGGGAATATTTTACATTTTTGTACAAATATGCTGGCCACTGGTCGCATTAGAGGGGTGGCCATTCTTGAGGGGTACTTTTGAACACAAACTCATCAGTGCTAAGGGATTCTGGCTGTATGAAGCAGGTGGCCGCTGGTCAGGGAAAAAATTGTTTTTCATCTCCAATATCTTAATTTAGCCAGACATACCCAAAACCTAAACAAAACAACATGTTTTTTACTTTGATAGCCCAGGTGGCAGGGTTAGTTTCAACAATCTTTCAACATTAAATAACATTGGTGTGGGTAGTGAGTTGAAGGCATTCTTAAAACCTTCAACCAATATTTAATACATCGTAAAAAAAATATGAGGTACAAAGTGGGTATCATCCGCAGTCCCCTAACAATTGCATTATTGGTAGTTTTAGGAACACCTAAATACTGTTTGCAAAAGTTGTACTGCACAATTTCAGTATCTCTACTAAATTCATATATTTCTGACCCATAGCAAGCAATTGGTTTTATTAGAGAATCAAAAATCTTAAAAGCATACTCTAAACTAAAGCAGCCAAATCATTGCTGATAATTCAAAATCCTTGAAGCTGCTTTCATTGCCACTTGCCTTGGTAAAAGCATGACCTATTAAAATAGAAAATGCATGAACTACAAAGGGCATTTAAATTTACCATAACAAAAATTGTATATATTTTGTAAAGGCAAAAGATGTTGTTTTGCATGAATCAGTTTCTCCATTCTATGAGAGTGCAATTAACAGCTGCATTTCTGCATCAATGAAAAGAAGTTCCTAAATTTTACAATAATTGTGGGACAGCAATGTTTTGCAAATTTGGCTTGTACATATTTTTCTTTGAATTGTGTATTTTATTTAACTAATGTATTCATACGAAAATTAAGAAGTTTATTTTTGTTAACACATTTCATGCTTGGATTGATCCTGTTGGGGTGGGGTAACTAGGAACATATCATTTGTGTCTGACAGACTTGAGAGCATAACAGCTTTAAACAAAAGATTTTAATGATTGTAATCTACTTGTAATGATTTTCATTCATTTTGTTCATTTCGTCATTCAAATGTAAATCTTTGTATGGCCTTGGCAAGCTTGCCGTCTAGTTTGGTAATAGATGCTGTGTCCAATTTTCTATTGTAACTTAATTTCAGTTGGCAGTCAGCACTAATCAATGCCTTATTCTTACAAAATTGTATTACTATATTTAATCATGAGGTGTTTTTATCTAAAAGGTGTTTACGCTTTATCATAGAGAATTACAGGTATACAATACTGGGTATGGGTGACACATAGTAACAGGTCCTATACTATCAGCCACTGACAGTCTCCTTAATTCATATAGAAAACTGATTATAAAAAGGTTAATACTTGAAGTCTACATTATGTTGTTTGAAGTTTATTTTAGGCATTTCTTGCATAAATGTACACTGGAGGTTGTACAGCTGATACATCTGATGTAGAGAGAGACAGAGAGAGAAGGAGAAGAAAAAGAGGAAAATGAAATAGGCCTAAATATGGAAATACAGGTCTAAATAATACACACAAGGGCAGAAATACTTCGAAAATAAAAAATAGTGGTTCCAAAAGTAATATTGCCACTGTGGCAATAATAATGGTATCTCCACTGGAGCCATATCGTTCACACCCCCCCCCCTTCTCCCCTACCCCACTGGTATATTTCATTATCACAGTCAGTACAGTTTTCCTGTAGTATGTGCAGTTTCATATTTTTGATATCACAACATGTTACATCATGTGATCACAGGAAAACTTTTTTAACCCCGCCTTATGGAATTTTATATTTTGAATGAACATTTTGAGGACCAATTTTTGACTCGAGTCATGAAAGGGAATTTGGGAAATAATGGTATCATATGTCTGAATATGGCCAATTTACCCCTACACGGGCTTGTTCTGTCATATATACTATATCATCATATGAAAAATGGTGTAAAACTCCAAGACAAGAACAAGAAGAAGTAAAACTAAGGGTATTGCTCACTTTGATAGCCAGCGTGTTGGGTGGGGGTGGAGGGGTGTGATATACCAGTAACATGGAATCCACCCTATATACAAGTGTGGTTACAGAAGTAAATAAACTCACCTCTGTTCACAGAAGAATGTGGCATAAACTGGTCTCCCAACTGACAGAATTTTATCCAACAACAGTATATTTATGTGGTATGCAATTTCAACTCAAAATGAAATTTGTTTATATCTTCTGCAGTCTACTATTCAAAATCAAATACTGCAGATATCCTGTCACAAATACATTAGAGTAAATATGGGAATTTCTGCATCCATTAATCCTCCATTCATGTGCATATCGCAACAATGTAATGTTTAGTTGTGAAAGTGACACTTAAGGTAAACATGGATTTCCTAGTGTACTCTAAATGGTAATGCATCAAACAATGTGATATCACACGTATTGGACATTCTGTGTTGAAAAATGATTTTGTCAGTGTTAAATGTTCTGTTTATTTGGAAGGGCGATTGTTCTTTGATTTATAGTTTGTAAAACAGTATAATTTACTTTTAAACACTAATACTAGTTCAAGTTTACTTAGGACAGTTTTTTACACACAACAAATGAAAGGTGCAGCATCTGTCAGAATGAACGAAATTATTTGATCATCTTCCTATCTAAATAATTAACAGTGAAATGAAAACTATGCGATAAAAAAATCTCAGATGGGTATTGATTTAACTTTTGAAACTCGTTGACTAATGTCCAGCTTTTGCTTGCCAAGGCTCACTAAAGCTGGATATTATTCAACGAGTTTCATAAATTCAGTATTAAATCATTACCCATTTGAGATCATTACCCATTTGAGCTCTATATATTTCACTGTGTCAGGAAATTTTAATTTTATTTTGTTAAAATAAAAATTGTACAGATACAATTACCAGTTATGATGTCATCACATCAATGGCAATTCAAACAATTTCAAAGCTTGTCAGGTAGTGAAAATTGTCAGTATAAAGAATGAAGAATCTTGTCATATAAAGTGGCAGTTTGACAGTGGAAATTTAATGGCAACCCAGAAAAGTGGTAAATCAATTTTCAAGTTCATTCATGATATGTGACTTTGGTGTGTCATTTCATTTTGTTTATCAATTATCATTATGCCTTCTGTTTGCATTCCATTTTGTTCACTGTTAAAATGACCTGTTTCAGGGTCTGTAATTGCAGTGTACAAAATAACGAGCTTAAAACAGTCATCACTGTATTACGCATTATACTGTTCATTGTAAGCATTGAAAGAATTGGAACACTTCTAGATGAACAGCTGCGAGATATCGTACAATTAGAAAGGAATAATGGTCACATGTTCAAAGTTGTCAAATTCACTTATTCTGTTTATTTTTTGTTATATAAATGTCCTGTATATAACAAACACCTGCACAGTGTGGTCAGTGGCTGCTTTTTATGTTAATAGTCCCAATATATATCTATACTGTGTGCAAGTTAGGAGTCATATGTGGGTTTATCAAGCAGTGACACATTAAAATTGATAACAGTTTTCTAAAGAGTAGTACAAATACATTATTTATCAGCATAAATCATGCATCTTTTATGTCATGACTTAATTTATATAATTTCTTCTTCAAATATGTTACCCAAACATAAAACCTTAGGAAAACTTCTACTGTTCCCTTGCAAATCAACTTCCCAGACTAAAACGTTTAGCATTAAAAACTAAAAATTATCTGCCCACCAAAGTGGCAGTTAGATTGTGATCTACCCATGATACTGGGATAGGCGCCAAATCCTGTGAAATCAGCAGTTATTACTTCTACTCATGCCAAGTAGCATGCTCTCTACAGACAGAGAATTTTCACAAAATCCATAGATGCGATTTGGAAGTTTTTTACCTCAAAACAAGTTGGAGGAATTTCATCTTCAAAGGGAAGTATACTCCATCAATAAGTTTCCAACTTTTCTGTTCTTCCCATCACTAACAACGTAGTTTCCTAACTTATTTTGCAGTCTTCACATACTTGGGCGCCTTTGTACATACCTGCATGGGTTGGGATGGCATCCCTTCATATTGCGATAACCATTTTAATAAGTGCCTGTTTGGTGTGTAGAAAAACCATTTAATATTATAGGATTAAATTATCATGGTTGGGTATTTATCGATGTGTAAATTTTACCTAATCACTCACAAAGTAAATAAAGTCCAAAGGACTTTATGTAAACTTTGTGAGTGGTTGGGTAAAATTTACACATCGATAAATACCCAACCATGATCATTTAATCCTTATAATTCCAATTTACTATCTTTCCAACATCAGATCAGCAGATTTAATCAACAAAACATTCACATTTATGTACATCGAAGTTTTCTTCATTAGCCTCTTAAATGCGATAGACTACATAGCCCTATCTTTGCTAGCCAAGATTCATCGATTCTTTATACAGTGATACAGGGTCGAATGTCATAGCTGGTCATGCCAGTGATATATTGTTATGATCATTATTTTAATATATAAAAAAGTGGTTGTTGCGGTTAAACCAGGGAATGTTCCTTTTTTTTATTTAAAATTACGCTTGCAGATGGCACGTGTTGTTATAGCAACTTCATTGTTACTTTCTACACATTTCAGTCTTTCAAAAGCAAATTCATGTCCATTTTTAGTGTGATTCCTTGTTTGAATATGACACTGACCTTTAATAACCGCTGCTGTAACATGTTGTCGAGGTGAAATGCAATAATTTCAGAAGATTGGCTTCTAAAGCCTGCCATATGCCTTCTTTGGCAAAAGGGGTGAGTGTTGGAGTGCAGGAAGGTCTATGCAATTACATTTGTTTTAACTTCTGATGGTCAATTTTAATCTGTGGCTTGTCATTTTTGATCGGAAATCACAGGAGTGGGTGGGTGGAAGCTTGTTGTTATTATTAGGGTGTAAGGCGTTAATATATATAAAACTTAACATCAAATGATCTTGAAACAGGGAACCAAAAGTAGTCCGCAGAATTTATCGATGTGTAAAGAATTCAAGATCAGTATCACATGACCATTTACATCCAATCAAAACGTAGAAAACTCATTCAATTAAAAAAAAATTGGAATTATTACTGTATAATTTCCGCTGAGTCAGGATACATACAGTTAATTTTCTGTATTGTCTTAGCGTCTAATTCACAGTTTAATACATGACACTTTACTGATTTTACCTGTATAGAATGTCATTGGGCATTTCGAACAGTTAACATTGTCTCATAATAGATATTTTAGCATCTACTTTGTAATTATCAATAATGACACTTAGGTTCCTTTCTTATGTGCAAGTTTTCTGTGTAATATATACTGTATAGCTCCCACCATGGTCAGATAAATGCATCAAGTTTTCTATACATGGTTTACTCAGTAACATCCAGTTCATACATGTAGCACACAATAAACACCACTTCAGTGATTTTACCTGTATAGGCAGTCAGAATTGACATTCCTACAGGATACTTGTTCCTAGAATTGATTATTTAGCATCAGTATTAATGATGATGTTCTGATTCTGTACCTGTTCAGGCCACATGTGCCCTTTTACAGGTATTTGTCATCATGGGTAACTCTGCAGACGCTCTTAAGCAGGACATTCCCTACACAATATTGTTTGCTCTGTTTTGTCTTATTGATATAGCCCTTGAGCAAGACCAGTCTGACAATCAGTCAACATGTGTAGTTTTTTCTGCTTGTCATTCCTTGCTGGACTTGACTGTTAAGGACAATTAAGGGGAGACAATTAAGGGGAAGGCACAGAAACATAGTTTGAGGGATGAAAACATCATCAGCTTGCATGCAAGGGTTTGAAAAGATGTCATTTACTGGGGAGTGAGATGGAGAGCTCATTAGCCTCAGTTACAGTCTCACGTATCAGAATTACAGACTGGATATGTGCATCAATCCCATAAACTGTCTCTGCCTCAAAAACTGGACAACCTCATGCCAGCCAAGATTACCATATTCCTTCACAAGCGGACTCGGCCATATAACTCGGATTGTAATGGACCATGACCACAATTGATCTTACTGTATCAGCAGCCAGAAAATGAAACTTGTCCAGTTCTACACTTCCTGCATATGATGCTCAGTTTAGTATGGCAATGCCCAAGAACCAACTTTATGAAACTAGTTATACAGCAGACTGACCCTCATAGTGCTGCTGTGCTCTTCCTGCAAATGACACACAGACACTTCTGGCGTATAATGTCCATGTTGGTGTCACAGTTTCCAAAGTGCTGCAAGTGTAGTGAGTTGCCATCCTCAACATTCTTCTCAACTACTAAGCAGGTAGCACAAGAGACCTCAGCTTCACTACCTTCATCTGAAAAGGATGAAAAACTAACCCTCCTTCATCATTATTAGATCTTGCTATGATGAGTAAAACAGGCTTGGATGGAAGTTTTCCTCCCACTCCCATTGGAGTTCTGTCCTCATTCCTTTGCCTTGCCTGCTGGGTCTACAGTTCCAACATCAGGTGATCGTTGTCTATGGAAGAATCTGCTTTCAATTGCTTCCACAATCCAACAAAGTTACTGACACTTTGGGATTGCTTACATTGTCAATTGCAAATTCCAATTGTTTACAGATGTTTTTTTCTCATATCTTCCTTCAGTTTTCCATTTAGATACCCTGAAGTTGATTTGGAATGTTGAGACTGGGAGATCATTATTAGATCTAATCTATGGCTATATTCAATAGGCAGAACACAACATAACCATCTCCCATCCCAAATCTCACCAGATATAGATGGAAGCATGTTTATAGAATGGCCTACTTCATAAGAGGACCAACATATTATGGCCATGGCTGTAACAGAGGCTATGAACTTACAACAGGTGGAACAGGATGCAATGCTGTCTATCTCTACCTATCAAAAAA
Organism: Megalonaias nervosa; assembly: GCA_016617855.1. Lineage (NCBI taxonomy): Eukaryota > Metazoa > Mollusca > Bivalvia > Unionida > Unionidae > Megalonaias > Megalonaias nervosa. Next base: position 51,334 of record JAECUM010000534.1, read on the forward strand.
CCATCACAGCCCAAGCTACGCTAGCAGCCTTCATCATCTAATTTCCTCTGTAATGATCAGGGTGATGGAATTTGCAACAAGCCACTGAAGATACTTTCCTTCCATTCCTCACAGTCTCAGATACAGTGGAGGGATTTGCAAGGCAACCAAAAAGAAATAGGTTGCAGGGATGTCCTTAGAGCTCTTGCCACTGGGAAGCACTCTTACCAAAGTTACAGCCATCGAAAAACAAAGTTCATCCAGACTAAGTGGAAGAGTCAAAGGGAGGTCAGTTGTTTTTTGCCAGCATTTCAACAAGACCCTCCCTATCGCAAATGACAGACATTCATGCCCCCTTTTCACAGATCACATTAGGGAGAGACTATGATCTTTAATTGCAGAATGGGGAAGATTTACCATGATAACATGTGGACCCAACAAATGGGTTCCCGGAGATTCTGTGTTTTGTCCAGTGCACCTCCTATACTTTTGCCCAGTCTTCAGCTACAATGCAGCTCTTATCACATGGTTGTTAACCTAAGCACATTCACTGAACTCTTTTATGCTCTTGGGTTCGCAGTGGAATGCAACAGTGGGTTCTAATGTCATCCATTTTGGAGAATACGCAATCAGTGTGGACTTGCAAGAGGCACGACATCACTTCCCCACTCACACAGCTTCCAAACATTCTGTGATTTATCTTATATTTTGGAGCAAGACATGATTTCACTTTACCTTCATTTTCAATCTCCTTGTCAATGAAGTCATCTCTGACCTTGTACCCTTTCAAGATTTTGGTCAACTAGGTCTGGAATCAATAATCAAGTAAAAAGAATACGTTTCCCCCAGGCATGAGAATTGAATTATTGCAATGGTAGATTCCTTGTCTATATGGAGTAATTCATTTGCTAGAGAATTCCTTCACATGCCAGGTTTTGCTCAGTGTGGCAGCAGATATCTTAGTCCTAGGTTGCTTTCTTGGGCTCCCATAACAATGATTCTGTGGTCCAAATGGAGGCTGAACCTTTGGGTGGCACTCTAGTTTTGTATTTTGCATAGGGTTAGAATTTTAAAGAAAAAGAATTTCCCCGGGTGTCCTCACTGGTTATGCTGGCTATTTATAAACGACCTTGTATATCTTAGGTATTGTTCAAAGAACCTTTAATTCCCCTTATTTTGGTGTATGATTGATGAGTGTGATATGGGTTATAGAGTATACAGCTTGGCTTTACTCCAGATGTACACCTTTCAAAAAACTGCTAGCTCCACTTGGTCATTTTCACTTCCTGGACTTCATAGGTAAATTGTAAAAAAAAAAAAGCTGATAACTTTTTTTACATTTCATATGTTTGTTAATTCATCCATTGCACTTTCAGAAGCTGGTATTGTCTAGTTGGGAAAAATTCATTTCCCTATTCTAATAGGTGCTAAAGAGTGTGTACTTAGACTAATTCTGGGTGATTTTTTTTAGCACAAGGAAGCAGACATTTTAGTTAGCAGTGTGCTTAGATCATGTGCAGTTTCCATAACTACAATATCCAAAGAAATGTCAGCCACATTACATTGAAGTGACTTTGAGGTATGTCAACATTCTCTCCACTACATGTTTCAAATGCAAACAGCTTCACCTTACATACGTTACTCTCTCAGAAGTACATAATAACTGGTGCGCCACCTTGACCATTGGACAAACTTTTACAGTCCACACAATATGAGGTTCCATCTTAAAGGTAGGGAAACAACTCTAGACTTGAGTTGGGGATACCTCTGCAAGTACAACCTCTGGCAATACAATCAGTTATGATGTGAACATGGGGGACTGGAGGAACAAGTCTCCTACCATTTCGGGATGCCATAGGAGTGTGGCCCCCTCATGATCATTATTTACGTAGCAACATTCTCGAGAGGAAAACTGTTTTGAAAGCTTTTCATGGCTAACTGGAGGACCTGCAATTCTGTACGTCAGCTCCACTGTGGTGACTTAACTCAAACAGCAAATTGGAACCAAGTCCCCAGACCTTTGTATTCTTGTTTGGGATTTTTCTAAAGTTGTGTCCTTAATGACAAATCCACTTTAAGTTTAACATATCATAGGCAGGCTAATGTATTGACAGACTCATTGTCCTGCAAGAAGGAACTAATAAAAATGGAATGGTCTCTTCATCCGGGCCCTCAGTTTTCACTCAGTAGATGTTTGATCAGACACTTTGGCAAAAAGGTGGAATGCCAAAATCCTAACCTTTGCCTCACTAGTCCCAGATCCAAAACGCCTGAATAATCAATGCTCTTTCTACAGATTAGAATCGCCAAATGTATACACTTCTCCAACTCCAACACTTCACGTTCTGTAGATGCAGAAATGAAAAGAATCAGAGTGTCTCCTCGGCTGGATTACTCAAATAGGAAATCTTGGATCAGCCTTATAAATCTCACAACATAATCACCAGGAATTGAGATATTCCTTCATCTGCATTAAGCAACCACAGTGACAGTTGTTTCATCCCAACCCAGAGTTAATGAACCTGCACGTCTGGATCTTATTAAAATATGCCTTAAGAACAAACAGTTCTCACAGCAAATGGTGGAGAATCGCTCAAGTGAGATGGCTGTCTACCTTAGAAGCATACAAAGGCAATGAAATATATTCGCGGTGGAGTGCACAAGAGCACTTTATACCTCCATATAGCACTCCATATCTCAATAGCAAACTTCCTATGGCTCTTTGATGAGAAACATATAGCACCAATTACAGTTAAATCTACCATTCCACGATCACTGGCACACTGTGCTGTCATGGAAGAGAGGATATCAGACAAACCAACAACCTATCAGATCTTTTGTTCATTGTGGATTTCACCTTGCTAGTGACACTAGATCCTTGCCTAAGTGGAATTTATCATGGGTATAATTTTCCACTCATGCCATCCATTACACTTCTGGTGTAATGTTTACACTTTTTTCACCAAATTACATTTTACTCTTGCCTGTACAAAGATTGTGCCTTTTTGGTACATTAAAAATAAATGAAAATATAGCAATAAAAAGTTGTTTTGTCTGTTTTGTTATCATCTCTTTAATTCCACTCATATAAATTTTAGAATATTCCTAAAAAGAAGGCTGCTGCATAAGAATAGCATAGGAGTGCTTATTTGCTATTTATAACAACTGTATGTGACCCATTTGCAAGAAAAAAGACAGGTTTCTTCAGATATGAACTTTGCTTCACAGATTCTTTATATTGATAAGATAGGTAATGGGCCAGTCTTTACTTTTAAAAAAAATGGCGCCAAATGTAAGTGAAATGCTTTATGATGAGAGTTTTGGATATTATATGACAGAAAATGTTGGAGCAGATGAATCTCTTCAAATTTCAAAACATGTCAGATCAGAAAAAAGGATAAATCAACACCACTTTACAAACTTTTAGAGAAGAATATGCGAACAGTGCAATACCACACTCTAAGCACCTGATCATGCTCATTGCAGAATTCCAGTTTGCAATCATTCAGCAAAAGTTACACATGTAGACTAGTTAAAGTGAATGCTGAATATAAATAACTTTTCATTATATTTTGTGTTTGTGTTCTGGTTCTAATCCACATGGTTTGTGTTTGTGTTCTGGTTCTAATCCACGTGGATTTTGTCCTTTGTAACAAGAAGTTTGACCAGATGCAGAACGAGGTTGGTAGCAAAATTAATTGTATCTTTTTCATAGGTGCTGTAATTCTGGCATTCTTCCTCACTGCTTTGGCAATTGGCAGGCAAATAAGCAAATGCATTTCTTGTTGGTGAACCCATCAACTACATGCTGTTCCAACAAGATGGATCACTATCACTAATGAAACCTCCAGCTTTCGTTGCCAAGAACAGGCTGCCATTCATGCATAATTTGAGGGAGATTATGCCTCATTTTGCCTTCAAAAGAGGGGAAGGATGATATATCAACATGGACACTTTTGTCCTGAATAAAGTGGCTGTCTGTTCCACATATCAGACTAAACACAAAACCAATGAATTTGCTTGGCTCACAAAGTTAGGACAGTCACCACAAACATTGCATATGGGTGAAACTGTTCTCTCTTTTTATCCATGCCATAGGATGCAGATCCAAGTACACTTCTCAACTTTATATCAGAGATCTTTCACCCTAAAAGGCTCAGTTTGATCTGGAGAAACCTTTCCTGTCGTGCAAAGGTTACCTTTCTGGGTCATTCAAGAGCTTCATAAAGATGTGGTTTGACAACTTCCATTGGATTTGCAGGAGGAAGAATTTTTCCCTTACAAAGCCACTCCACGAGATATGGAGTCTTTTTTCCAGTTGGGTTATCTAGAAGTTGTCTCACCTACCTTAGGGGAAAGTCAGTCCGAGGTAAGGGGCTGTATCTCCCTCCACATCTCACCTATTTTCCTAAGGTATATGATTGGATAATATATTTAAAGAAAAAAATTCTTTTCTAGTAAAATGTTTCTTCAGTAATACATACCCAATCCTAATAAACATACACCCACCCAGCCTCCCCACAGTTAAATCCATATAGAGAGTTTGTTTTCAGCTTCAATAGGAACTCATAATTTTATGAGATTTGGTGCCCAGTATCAAGGGGAGATCACTCTAACTGCCACCTAGGTGGGCTGATGACTTATAATTCTTTTATCTTTATGTTTTAGCCTGGGAGTGCTAGATTTATGAGGTAGTAGTAGTTTTCCTAATGCATTATTATTTGACATGTATTATCGAACAAACTTATTTTACTAGAAACAGTTGGTTTCTCATATACAATTTTGTTTTTCTCTGATCTAATGCAAAAATATGAAGTACTTGACATTGAGGAGGACTCACATACCTGATCCTCAATATTAAATTCTTGTGCATCAAATGTATTTGTGCTAAAAGTATCACACTAGTAAAATATGTTGCCAGAATTTGCCTAAAACCCAAAAGCTACACAAATGTTGGGTCATTGTCTACAAATAATCTATCCGAGTTTACTTCAGCTCACAATATTGTGACTTCTTTGACATACCTTGTATAAATTTTACAAAGGAAAATCATTTTAATTAAGTGCTTACGAAAAAGAAAAGGATGAGTTTTAAAGCTAGAAGCTTTAAAGTACTTTCTCAAGACTACTAAAGTTAAGCTGTCAAATGGATTCTTTTTACTGTAGCCCATGAGACAACCAGCTGACATTTTTATCTACTGGTCAAATCCAGGAAGAGCTTATGTAATGGGTGCATCTGCCCCCCTGTCATCCATCTCTTATCTTTCATCCGTCTGTTAGCAGTTCTTTGTTATTACTACTCCTTCTAAGCTTTGAAGTGATGAAATTTCACTACAGTTTTATCTTGAGATCTGGTTGGTCTTAAATGAAATTGGTGCCCCTCAAACATTAAGGAAGATGCCATGGTAGCTATCTTGGAAATCTAGCTATTGCCGCTTCTCCCTAACAGATAGTCAGACTTCATGCAACCTATGTGTGGTCCCAAAAGAAAAATTGTGCTGATCTGATGTTCAACATGGCCACCTTCATGCCAGGTTTAAAAGTTGTAGATGGTCACAAATGAAAATGGTACCACTATGACATCTAAAATGACTGCCATTGTGGCAGTTTTGATGGTCCTGTTGGCACTCCTTCTGAACTGATCTGGTTTTCACTATTTAGTTGGTCCTTAATGAAAATTGGACAGGTACAATGTCCCAGTATGGCTGCCCCAGTGTTTATTGTGAAAATCTTGTTATGTCTACTTTCTTGAATTGATGATCATATCAACCTGGGTTTTTCTTTATAAAAATGATACTGACTAGTCCAACATGGCAACCACATTCTTGAAAATTGTTTTGTGGCTAATTCTGAATCGATGGTTGTATCAACATGGAATTTAAACTAAAACACTGGTACAGTATGCAAAATGATGTTGATTTTTCCTTCAGTGTTGCAGCCATAATGGGCATTAGTGCTTGCCTTCTTGATTTAAATTAGGAAATAAGCACTTATCCTGGACTGGCATCTTGCAAATATTTACTCGTCCATCTTCAAACATTAATAGTCTGAAACATGGGGCTAAGGGATTTGAAATAGTCTTCTCATAGATGCTGTATAAATTCTTTTCATAGAGCATATGACCTTTCAAAAGACTCTTCTTAAAATTTTTACACCCTGTTATATACAGATTTGAAACTATAGATAGATCTAAATGCCTTTAAATGTTTTATTTCCATTATATTTTTTAAGCTAATCACAGTAAATTAGCTCAGTGAATTTTGGACAATTTTCAGTAGCAGCATTGGACCAAATTAACAGTGAGCAAATGTATAAATTTTTGATGGCACTGTATTTACTAGGAGTAATTACTAGAACAAGCAGCATAGACCCTGATCTGTTAGTGCATTATGCAATGGCAGATCAGGGTTTATGCTGTTTGCTGTTGAACTGAAGTTATGTGCAAGTGTATGTGCAATAATGGTTATTCTTAACATTGATGAAGCGGTTGCTTTATTCCAGTGTAAGTTGATTATCAACCACATAAAAAAAAATGAAAAATGTTTAAAATGATATTTAAAAAAAAGGCATTATTTTATTTTAAATAAGTTATAAGCTAAAATTATAGGTCCATCCTCTCACTCTTTGACATCCTATATGTATCATGGCATTCTTGAAATGGGTGCTACTAACAAATAAACCTATAAAAGAATTTTTCTATTTTCATTGCAGGTATTTTTTTGTTTTCCTTGTACCATATATTTTGTGAATTTCACTAATAAAATTTTACACAAAATGTTAGCACACATACATTTTCTTGCTCGAGTACTCAGATTTTATTCTTCTTGATGGTTTACACTATTTATTTTCAGGTCCCAGGCTTTAGTGTGCCCGAAGCCTCTCAAAGGGATGTGAATTTAGAGGAACCTCCAAAGAAAAAAGTCAAAACATAAGGCAATGATTTGCAGTGTCTGTTTTACTTACAGATCCTAGGTTTTAGTATGCCTGAGGCCTCACAAAGTGAAGTCATTTCAGAGAAACCTCGAAAGGAAAAGATCAAAATATAAACTTTACCTTTTGCCATAACAAAGCTGTGGAAAAGAAAGGTGTTTCAAAAAGAATAATGCACATATCATGGGCAAGTCCCTGATTTTAGAAGATACGGTTTGTTTTGTTATGGAAAGAAAGACTGAAACACTGCTGTTGATGACAATAATTAATGAAACTAATTTGTCTGCATTCCAAATAAATTTTAAAGTCATCATGTTATTTGAGTCATAATTTCAGTGCCCTTTATTCTTATGAATGAGACAGTCATTTAAACTTTATACTTTGATTGCACAACAAAATTCTGCCAACTTATATGACAACTTAAATGTTGGTATAATGTTTACTCGCAGTTATATGAAACTAAAGCATACCTGCCAACCATTACACTTCTGGCATAATCAGTATGCTTTTTGTCACCTAATTACATATTATTCTTGCCTGTATATGGAATAAGCTATTATGGTACATAAAAATAATTAAAGCAATAAAAAAAACTTGTGTTTGTCATGTGTATTATCATCTCATTAATACCATGCATCACATAAGTTTGAGAATATTCTAAAATAGAAGACTGCTGCATAAGAGTATCGTACGAGTGTGTTTCTCCATCATAAACCTACATGTACTTGCCTTATTTTCTATTTATAGCAGCTGTATATGAACACATTTCTATATATAAAAAAAACCAAACAGGTTTCGACAGTTTGAAATTTATGTTATGGATTCATTATAATAATGAATACAGTTGGTTGTAAACTGGTCTATATTTTTGTTAAAAATGGCACCAGATGTTGAGCAATAGATGTGACTCATGGATGTTATATGACTGAAAAATGTTTGAGGATAAGGATCTTTTTAAACTTTAAAAATTTGTTGAATCAGAAAACTTACAAAACAGTAGTGCCTTAAAATGTTCAGATGATGACTATAAGTGATATAATGCAGTACTCGGGTCAAGCACATTGTCATGCTCCTTACTGAAGTTTGACTCTACAACTACTCAGCGAAAGTTAGGCATGTAAGCTAGTTAATGTGAGTATACAGTTTGTCAGTGTGTTTTGTGTTTGTATTCTGGTCCTAATCCATGTGGATTATGCCCATTTGTGACATTTTCGTACAGTTTATTGTAATTATGGCATGTAATATATAGATTAAATATTTTAGACACAGATTTATAGGTTACTGCATTTGTATGGGAAAATATGAACAAGTTTTTTCTGAGAAATACTGCATGACCTTGGGAATGCAGAATTACTAACCTTTTTATTATATACTCATTTTGTTTTCCTGCCAAAGGCTTAATAATAAAGGAATACACTTCAAGAAACAAAGCAATTGAATTTATGCTGTATTTCAAAACAAATACACAACCATAGATTCATCAATACACAGTAACAATATTAATGCACACATAGCACTACTCAGCAACCTTTGAACATTGTTGTGTGGTTAAAATTAGTTTTGAAAACATTCTCAGTTTATTCTACTTGAAATGAATGAATGCGCATTGAAAACATTTTTCTAGTTAGTCTGGAACGGATGGATTTTGTTTTTCTGTTGATCCAACTCAATTCTGCTTTTCTGCTTATGATGGACTGGATTTATTGATTTATTGGGTCAATTCAGTGCAGTGTGATTTTAGCTATGACCTGTATCATACATTGTATGTCTTCTATCGCCTGCCTAGCATTGTATCGAAATAGTTAAACGGTGAAAATTGCAAAGCAGCTGTTGTAAGGCAGTCCATTTAGCCAGCGCAGATTATGTTTTTTCGTCATCTTGGCTTATTTTCTCTGAGTTTCCTACCAAAAGTTTCAGTTGCATTATTTTTGGCATTTAGTGTTTTTACTGACTTTGTAAAATGGTACTTCTCTGATAAATATGTAATAGCCCATGGCCTCTGTATGCTTTCTGTTTTATTTTTATAGATCCTTGAGAGCACTAGTTATAGTCTGAACCATTCTATTTGCGAAAAGTTACAAATATTTCTCCTAAATAATTCATTAAATGATCAGAACGGTATTTTCAATTACTTTATCACTCACATTTGTTGTTGACACTGTGAATATCACATTCATTCATTTGCTTGTTTGAAAGTTTCATTAGTGACTCATTGAACTCATCCACATCATTAACTTTATCATCTGTACTTTCAAATGGATGAAACATCCTGTTTAGTTCATCCACAAACAAATCTAATAAACCAAAAGCTAAAGCGTGTACTTAATGAGTGTACATTGTTTGTTTGCAAAACTACAAGACCCAGATAAAATGACAAGCCAGACATGCATCAATTGCCCACCTGCCCACCATCCCTCGTGCATCCAGTGGCTGCCATATCTCAACTGTATTATGTTTTAATTAGTACTGTTTAGACACTTACTGATTTAGGGCTCAAAAGGTCAAAGGTCAAGGTCATGGGGCCTGAAATAGGGAAAACTGTTTCCACACATGTCTTATATGCCAGATACATTGACAAAATTTTGTAAATTACTTGTATATGAAAAAAAAAATGCTTATTGATCACAGTGTCTCTTAGAAGAAAAATGGTTTCCACATGATACCATGAGATCTTTATTACCAGCTTTGATCATGTGGATGATTTGTATTTGTAAGAAAGAAACTGCCAATTCAAATTTAAGTTAAGGTCAGGGTTACATGGATTAAAAAGGAGAAACTACTTAAGTTCTGTACCACCCATCTTAACTAAACTGCATTTTGGACAAAGATGACATGTATCAATTTTTGGGTTTAAGAGTCAAAGATCAATGTCAGTGAGACTACAAGAAGTAAAATTGTATTCACAAAATAACAAGTCCTTTGCCATAAACTAGGACCAAACTTTGTGAATGACTTGAACGAATTGAGACAAGAAAGGGTACCTGTTGATTTTTGGGTCAATAGGTTAAAAGTTTGGTAACCAAGACTAAAAGAAGAAAAATGCTTTCTGGAAATTAATTGAAGTTTTCTGTCTTTTACCCAGTACTTCAATTTATGATAGAATAGGGAATACCTTATTATCTAAACATGTGGAAAATTCGTATTTTGGATCACAAAATTCCTTCTTTGCACACTGGTGGCAATAATGCTAGCACACTGGCAACAAAATTTCTTCATCCTGACAACAAATTATAAATGGCTGAAGGTTCAAGCATGAGTCGTAGACAAGGGTTCATGTTTATGTAAAAGCAATATTGAGGCTGATGAAAATAGCCACATAGAATGTGTAAAATTTGGAGGGGTGGAGTTTTTTAAAACTATTCTTTAATAATTAATTTTAAGGGTTCGATTTTAAAAGTGATTACCATTTGACGACTGCATCATGAAATTGGCCGTTGTAGCAAAGATTTTCAATTTTGGGGAATTCTCTTGAGACTTGTGGCCAGTTGCCATGTTAGACATGATTCAGAGACAGAGGATTTATATTTATTCTTTTATGGATGTGCTCTCATTATGATGTATTGTATAACAATTTTGTTATATTGCAGATCCAATGATACTTGCATTGTGTATGAAATGTTACTCATTACTTCGTTGTTTACATGTCATTCTAAAGTCAACTAACAATCCAAATCAGCTATAATATCTTATTGTATTTTATAGAAGTGCATTCAGGTTACAAGGATGAAGCAGATGCTAATGCGAGAATGACAAATGGCATTCAAGTCACGATGAGGGCTATCTGTACCGCAGTCTTGTACAGACTTCTGTAATAACAATTCGCATGGCAGCACTGTATCTGCTGCAGCAAGTTTTAAAAGATTATATTGTGCCACATATGGTAATATCATTTGAGTCGTATGACCTTGCTATATATTGCTTGAAGGTAATATGTAAGTAATACCGAAATTGAGGGACCAGCCATTTCGTTCACGGTTGGGGGAGGGTGGGGTTGGAATTTCTTTAAAATCTGGGTATTTGTTTAGCTGTGCTGTTCAGACCAGAAGAGCTTATGGAATGGTTTATCATCCATCATCCGACATCCGTTTTCCATCCATCCATTAGTACAAGTTTGTTATCACGACTCCTAAACTGCTAGGAGGATTGTCATGAAACTCCACACACAGACACACACAAACACATTCATCCCATTGTCTAGTTGGTTCTAAATGAAAATGGTGCCAGTCACACATCTAGTGTGGCTACCACAACAGCCGTCTTGAAAATCATTAATTCTCATGAATGGATGGTCATATTAACACTGCGTTTTCTCTGAAAGACTTCTTATAATGTGTTGTTAGTCCTAAATGAAAATTGTAGCAATCTGTTCTGATATGGCCCATATGACAGCCATCTTTAAACTCTCGTTAATGCTACTCCTCCTGAATGGAAAGTCATATTGACATGGGGGGTTTTCACCAGAAGACTTTGTACGATGTCTGGTTGGTCCTAAATGAAAACTGTGATGGTCGTACATCCAGTATGGCCACCACAGTGGCCATCTTGAAAATCATGTTATCACTACTTCTAAATGAATGATCATATCAGCATGGGGAAGCACTGAAAGGCTGTTTATGATCTTCTGTTCACGAACAAAAATGGTGCCAATTTGACCTCTGATATGGCTGTGACAATGGCCATCAGGAAACTTTTATTATGGCTACTCATAGATGATTGGTCATACCGACATTGTGCTTTCACCAGAATTATATTGATGATTTGTCGGTCCTAAATGAAAATGGTGTACTTCAGGGGTCCAATATGGCAGCCATATTGAAAATCTTGTTGCTCATCTAAAATCAGTGTGAGGTTTTCGCCAGAGGACTTCTTATCATTATTTATTTATTCAAAATTAAAATGGTGCTGGTCTAACATCCAATATGGCAACAATTGTGGCCACCTTACAAATCTTGTTATTGCTACTCTTAAATAGTAAGTCATTTTGACATGGGTTTAATAAGAAGACTTCTTACGTGGTATAGTTGTGAAACCATATGAAAAATGATGTAAATTAATCCTCATTATGGCCACCATGGCGACATTTTGACAATGTTAAATCTACACACCCCAAATGGATGGTTATATCAATTTGGAGTTTTCACCAGTAAACCTGTTGTTACTTGGTTGGTCCTACGTGAAAATGGTGTTCCTTGCACATCTAATATAGCTGCCACGGCGGCTGTCTTGAAAATCTTGTCGCTACTGCCCTGAATGGATGCTCATATTGAAAAGGGGGGCGGGGGGGGGGGTCACCAAAAGACGTATAAGGATGTCTGATTGGTCCTAATTGAAAATGCTACCAATCTAACATCCAGTATGTCCATCCCAGTAGTTAAATTCGAAACTTTTTTTTACCGCTGAAGAATATCGGAGATGGTTTCCAGTCTATTTGGTGGCCAGACGTTCTTCTTTGTCCTCGTTTCTTTTTCTTCCTCAAACAATTCCAAGCCACCCCACCCCCGAAATTGTCGGTCCCTTAGATACTATAGTGTCAATTAGAATTTAGAATGATATCTTGCATGGTTTTGTTTTGGGTTTGTTTATTTTACACGAAGTCGGGTACGCTGTACAAATTGTGGTTCCCAACTTAGGTAATCTGACCTTTATTCGCCGAGCCCATAACCCACCAGCTTGGCACAATATACGTGTATAATGTTATGGTGTGAAATAAGCACATTCAGCCATACAGATTGCTAAAGTTGGCTTAAAATAGGTAAAAGGTATTTTATTTTCAGTTCTGTGCAGATTTGCCTTAGAACGGAACTATTCATTTATAAAAGTGCAACAAGTTTTGTGAATATTCAAAATGTCTACATTAAAATTCCAACGAACTCTACTTGGATCCTGATGCGAACAATATTTCTGACCAACCAAAATAAATAAGTCCATCATCACTAGATTCCTTTCTTCTCCATGGTGAAATGTCTGTTTTTAAGTAGGATAACAAATTTATTTTTTTAAAAGACTTGGCGTAAAAGATCTTGTCGACCTACACCACGTCAAAACTAATAAAAACTTAGCCGTCTTTGTGTAAACAGAGTAAATCAAATCAAGCCAAATTTATTTGAAGTCGGAATTCACAACCTTAAAATCCCAATGCCGTCGTTTTATCATAAATTTCACCAGTCTTTCAAACTAACTAAAGTTTGGAAGGAAGGAAAATGATTTGTTAATAAAGCTCTCTGACATAAACCGTTCTTTGAAATATTAAAAATGTTAGGTTTAAAGGATGTTCAAATATTCAGTTTAGAATAAAGAGGTGCCACCCCATAATTCAGTCAGCGAAGTCGCTCGTAACTCTATTCTTTTTCGTGTCCCGCTGGCTTAGTGGTTAGAGCGTCCGCCTCGGATGCGGGAGGTCGCGGGTTCGAACCCCGGCCGAGTAATACCAAAGACTTAAAAAATGGTGCTAGCAGTTGCCTCACTTGGCGCTCAGCATTAAGAGGTTAGTGCTAGGACTGGTCGGCCTGGTGTCGGGATAATGTGACTGGGTGGGACATGATGCTACATGCCCCAGTGCTAGACATCACTATAAACTGCCACACTGCAGACATCGTAGCAATATGACTGAAGAATTGTTAAAGCTACGTTAAAATCCAAAACACAACACACACATACACACACACCGACCGTTCTTTTTCGGGAGTGCTCCAAATGTAGTGATGTGATACATTCGACAAACTCCTTTAATGACGTGTCTAATAACAACATTTACACGTGGCGCACAAATTGATTCGAAGGAAATGAAGAGAGTCAGAATCGATTTTTTAAGCGAATCTGAGAAGAAAAAACGTGCATTAGATAAAAAAAAAATTAAAAAAATAAACACAAGACAAGAGTGAATATTGGTGATCAGCTGGGGCGCTGGAACATTCATTGAAAGGCGAATGTGGGCTGAAGATAATCCGACGTGGCGTGGTGTTAGCTTCTGATGTTTACACATCACATCTTCAAATCTTGTATTCCAGTTTTCGACTGAAATTGGTTCACCCACGGACTTCGTACACGTGTGAAAAATTGCAGGGTTTATCAGTTGGAGGGAGATATTACATGACTTATAATGTGATGAATTGTCTGTATTATTTGGATTTAATGGAACCTAATGAATTTACGACCAATATCTTTCCGAGATTCAACATTGTTCAGATGATTTGGCATGTACGACTTTTTGCACGTAACGGCCGCATTGGGGGTTTAATATGAGCTCTACCAAGCTTTTACACCGATACTATTACAAATGAAGTTGTTTCTCCGCCACTTTTTAATTTATTCGATATTATTAGCGTGTCCACCACGGCCAGTAAGGTAAGTTCAAAATTTTAATATAAAAAAGAAAGAAAGTGGCGAAATGGAACTTGATGTTCACAACTGTTCCATTGGGACAATCGTTTATATCCGATAAATATGTACGCTGATTTTTGGTATCCGACATAACGTCATATCCAGGGGAACCTGTCAATTGCTTTGTTATACAGTGACAGAAACTAAATCTTCTCCTAATGACAGCGTAAAATAATAAAATAAAATAGAGACAAATAGTCATACATATAATTATATTGTTTTAAAGGATATAAAATTTATCAATTTAAAAAAAAAAAAATATTTATACAATTTTATACAGTGCATTGGTATTAAGGCCATTAGAATACAAAGTATCTAACTTATGAATCCAATAAGTTTCTTTTATGAGTCTATTCATGTCTCCATGCACAATATCTATTGGCATGAAAGAAAGATCGAGTAGAGAGTGATTATTGGTATTAAAACGTGTTGAAATACTAGGCCTAGAGGAAAACTGAGGATCTCTATAATTTTTCATATGAAAGCGATGATTATTCATTCTCTTAGAAACTTGTTGAAGTGTTTGACCAACATATTGAATGTTACATCTTTTACAGGTTATCAAATAAATCATACCAGTTGATACGCAGTTAGTGTCATAAAGTAGAGAAAATACCGCTTTTGTATTAGCGCTACTGAAAGAAGTACTTTCTCTTACGTTTGCACATTGAGAGCAACGGTGTCTGTTACATTTAGATGACGAAAATTCTCTTTTTTTTATTTTCTGTCTGTTTAGTTTTAATTAAAAAATCTTGCAGATTCTTGGGTTTTCGTAAAACATAAGAAAAATAAAGACGTCATCCGTTTCTTTCAAAACATTTTGTGCCTGAAGACGCATACATTAAATGCGAAACTAGTTGCACAGAATTATCGGCGTTTGTTTTTTTGTTTTTGTTTTTAATATCCTAAATCCCAATAATGACAGCGTATAAATTTGTTATGTTTACGGATCTCATCGAAGTAACTTGTAAGTAGTGTATTAATATGATTTTTAGTGACCGCATTATGTAAGAGCTATCAAATTGAGACAAAAATAAAATATTTTGTTGATTTGTTCTGTCTGATTACAGTACTAGTAACTTAATCTGAAAACTCGAATATGATCTCTGTGTGTGTGTGTGTGTGTGTGTGTGTGTGTGTGTGTGTGTTAGGATCTAAGCAAAGTGTTTTGAGGGCCTTGAATCTATAAGTCTCAAAAAAGGGTATATTTTATGACTTGGGTTCCATCTTTGTTTCCATTGACGAAATGAACCTGCTCTTCACATTCTTAGTTCTATTTTTACGACGTTATGATATTAAACTAAGTAACAGAAAAGAGTGAAAACCAACAAGTTTTACAAATTTCAACAAATAATTTATTTTCCTGAATGCAAAGTGAAATTTATAAAAAAAAAAAAAAAAAAAAAAAAAAAAAAAAACTTTAAGTATTGTAGATTAAATCCCAACTAGTCCTAAAAGTTCTATATCAAATCCAAAATGTATGTCGCTCCAATTGAATTCCAGTGGTATTCAAATAAATTCCGATATTGAATGTGTTGATGTGCCTGTAGTCTCGAATGTGATAATGTGCCAATGACCTGGAGTGTGGCGATGTGTTAACATTCGTGATGTCTCGCAATAATATAATCCAAAATGTTCTTATCTGAATTCACCATAATTTCAAATTAATATTTTAGTCAAATAATAGTTGTGAACACTTTACAAATCCAATCAATAATAATTTGAAAAAATAAATCCACTCAAATTAAAAATTGAACACATTAATAAGACTGATTCTGCTTCAGAAGTTAAAGCAAGAATGAGTAATTCATAGGTAAACAAGATTGTATACACCTCTACTTAACCTACGTCGCAATTACCATTTTCTGAAAACACTCTCAACTAACAGGAAACTTCCATTCCGGACGTTTCTAAGGTCAGACTCAAGACTGTATCTTTAATTCAACATGAAGTATACATGTTTTCTACTAATAATGATCTGAATATTTAATCTATTCTCAGAGAGAAATATTAGCTATGTATTATGTTGTTTCCAAAATAAAAAACACTGGTCAGGTACAACATTAACTTGATTATGAACAAGGTCAAGTTCAAAATACAGATGTACATAACATATAATCATTAAGAAAAGCCAACAGATAATACAAGTTATATATACATAACACAACATAACATTTTAATGTTTACTGTTGACCTTTTGCATTACATATTAAACTTTTACATTCAAACAAATATACCATCGTTGATATATACATATATATTGACAAAAACTTGACTACTTAGAAAGCATAGCGGAGGAATTCTCAATTTTATGCTTTAGTGAAACATTTAAATTCCAGCATCCGCTACCAAGATCCGTGAGAAAAACGACATCATCATCGGTACATGGAACGTTAGAACACTGAGGCCTATGGGAAAGTTGAAAGAACTTATATATGAGTTGGAGAGGTGCAACTAGAACATGGTCTCTGCGAAGTGAGCTGGAAAATCTTTGGCGAAATAACAACAGATGAAGGGCACAAGCTCTACTTCAGCGGAAGAGGGGACAAACACAATCATGGCATTGGATTTCTTGTCCACAAGGGCATTGTGAACAGCATTATGGGTTGCTGCCCAGTCTCAAGCAGGCTTATTACCATCCGCCTGAGGGCGACTCCCTTCAGCATCACAATTATACAGGCCTATGCCCCCACATCTAACTGACAACTAACTGGAGAGTTTTTTAACCAGCTGCAAGATGTTAATGACAACTCACCCAAGAAGGACATTCTGTTTGTACAAGGAGACTGGAATGCAAAGGTGGGAGTTGATTCACAGACAAACTGGCAAAGCATCTGTGGACCCTTCAGCAATGCTGAAACAATGAAAGAGGACTCGGGCTCTTGGAGTTTGCCGCCTACAACAATCTTGTGCTAGCCAACACGTTCGGCCCTCACAAAGAATCCAGAAGATGGACTTGGTACAGTCCAGATGGACAATACCACAACCAGATTGACTACATCTTGGTGACAAAACGATTCCGCGCAGGACTGAATATCGCCAGAACACGAAGTTTTCCAGGAGCAGATATTAGAAGTGACCATGATTTATTAATGACAACGTTTCGCCTCCACCTGAAAATGATCAAAAAGCCTAACCAACCAAGAAACAAATTTGACCTTGATAAAATTGAAAAATCGGAAAGTTGCAGAAGCCTTCCAAGCAATGATAGGTTGTAAATTTGCACTTTTGATAACCCTGGACAGCCAAGACACCGACACAGAATCCTTAACAACCACATTCAACACAGCTGTGACTAGCACAGCTAGTGAGATCATTGGCAAATATCGTCGAACCAAGAAACCTTGGGCCACAACAGATGTCCTTGAACTATGTGACAAAAGAAGAGAACTGAAAAGGGGAAAAAGAGATCATGAAGGAGCTAGAAAATACAGAGAGATAAACAACATGATCAGGAACAGCATGCACAAGGCAAAGGAATCCTGGGTAGAAAGAGTATGCTTCAAAATCGAAGACAGACTGAGTAGAAATGACAGCAAAATGGCATATCAACTGGTGAAAGATCTCATTACCCATAAACAAGGGAAAACTACAACCATCCAAGACAAATCAGGAAAATGCCTCACAGAAGATCAAGAGATCCTCAAGTGATGGACAGAATACTGCTCAGAATTGTACAATCATAAGACCCAAGGAGATCCAGCAGTACTAAATTGCCCTCAGGCAGAAGAAATTGATGACAATCCCATTCTTCGTGAAGAAGTAGAAATTGCAGTTAGGTCACTAAAGAAAGGAAAGTCAGCCGGCGTTAACAACATATCAGCAGAGCTCATTCAAGCAGGAGGAGAAGAGATAGTCACAGTCCTAACAACAATCTGCAACAAAATATGGCAGACAGGAGAATGGCCCACCACATGGACTCAACTCTTGGTCATCGTGCTCCCCAAGAAAAGAAACTTACAGCTATGCCAAAGCTACAGAACCATCAGTCACCCGAGCAAAGTCATGCTGAAGATAATCCTCAACAGACTAAAGCCTCAAGCAGAGAAAATTATTGCTGAAGAGCAGGCAGGCTACCGATCAGGAAGGAACACCACAGAACAAATCTCCAATTTCAGACTCCTTTGCGAGACATACCTTCAGCATCAGCAGAATCTATACCACGTCTTTACAGATTTCAAAAAGGCCTTTGATAGGGTATGGCATGCGGCCTTAAGGGCAACTATGAGGAAGTACAACATCAGCTCAAACCTGCTGCAGGTTGTTGAGCACGTCTATGACAAAGCCACCAGTGCTGTCCTCATCAATGGCAGCAAAGGAGATTGGTTTCGAACAACTGCTGGAGCCAGACAGGGATGTATACTGTCATCTACACTCTTCAACATTTTCCTTGAAAAGATCATGGAGGATGCCTTGCATGACCACAAGGGCACTGTCAGCATCAGAGGAAGAACAATCACCAACCTTCGCTTCGCAGATGATATTGATGGCTTAGCAGGAGATGAAAAAGAACTGGCTGACTTAGTTGAGCACCTCGGCACAACCTCCACAGCATACGGTATGGAGACTAGCGCCGAGAAAACCAAACTGATGACAAATAACACCAGTGGCATCAGTGCAGAAACAATGGTCAGTGGACAGATGAAAGAGTCACAAGCTTCAAGTACTTGGGATCAGTTATCACAGATGAGGGCTCCAAACTAGAACTACTTTGCAGGATTGCTCAGACAACATCAGCAATAACAAGGCTGACACCAATATGGAAAGATACTGCTACGTAGCCCCCACTTTGTTGGGGGTGGGTTGTAGTGGAAATTTGGTTATCGTTATCTAGAGGGTGATCGCCTTTGTTGTTATTGCCCGGATCGAGTAAATATCAATATAAAGTGTGAAACTTATAGGTGGAATAGATAGAGATCTGACCATATATATAAAACAGAATGACACGAGCCCCCGTACATGAAAAGACAATTTAATCAATTACATAAATAACCGTGACAATGCATTACATTAGGAAGATACACTTCTTTTTTAAATAAATCATTTACCGAATTTCAAACACAAATATACTTATATTAATAGCCGATCTGTTTTAAATGATAGAATTAGTTCATCATAGAATCAAGTGAACAGTCTAAGTCATTGCCTTGTACAACTTCATAACCTGATTATTTCCGGTTCATTCCAAATTCACTGTGGCTGTTATTCTTGGTCCTTTCCACTTTTCTTTTCACTTCTCCAAACTCTCTATAGTCTCGCCTCTTTCGGCCCTCGAACTGTGTGAGTAGGTGGATATGTAAGTACGTGATACGTAGATACTTCAATAGGTAGGTACGTGGATACGTCCCGTGGAGCCATTTCACCTTCCAAAAATAAACAAAGAAGCAACCTAAATCTTCTGTCAGATATCCTACTGGGATTAGATCATCACTCCCCTCTCGTTATGTCAGATATATTTCTATCGGAATTCAAACAGATACCAAAGGCTATCTGGTCAAGCTTCACATGGCAGACCATAAACAAACTTAGTTTCATAAGATTAATGTACTTCCTAACGGCTATTTCAACCTGACTCACATTAACATCCCCCGAGACATCAGTTCCGTTCTCGTCTCAATTACACGAATGAATGAAATTCATTACATGGCTTAACTACGTTAATTCTATCGAATACACACATTCAAGTCTCTAGCATATATGAAATCTCACTTCATGGCTTAACAACGTTAATTTCAGTCAATACGCACTCAAGTCTTTACAATATGTAATTCATCTAAGGCCGATGAATTCACACGGATTCTCGTAACTCATATCAACTAAGGTAAGGTATGAAATTCTTAGATACATATTTTTCTATAACAATCTAGACGACACATTCAAACAATTCGTCAAACTTATATAAAGAATATCATTGTACGGATTCATATAGATGAACTCACACAGTTGTATTCATATCAAGAAAATTGATCTACGAATTTAAACAAATAAATTCATGCAAATATAAGCAAATAAATCAAACAAATTTTTATATTGATATCAACGAATTACATGAGACTGGCGCAAAATACCTTGTGTTTTCAAGCTTAGCTCGCTTCTATCGCTAAAATCGTGTTCGTCGACTTTTCAGACATCCGATCCCTTGGATAATTATTTACGAGTGAATTTCTTCTAAATTCAAACTCGGAGTCTCCTACATTTGTTTTCTCTTGCGGAAAAGCGTAGATTGACTAAAAATTTTGTGATGGGACATATTAAACCCAAGAATTTTCGTGTGGGAATCACGCCCCTTATTTAGCGTAACCAATCCGGATTAAATATACCTCCCGCCTTTTATAACTAGGCGCCAAACTTGTAGTCTGCGTGACCTCTAAATTCCCAAATAAGTAGTTCTGGAAAATCTCAAAACTGACAATTCCGATACAAGATCCAAATTATCCCTATCCTCCCAGTCTGTCTGACTTGTTAAATAAACGAATGCTCAATTAAGAATCACTCCTCTCATGACCCAGACATTACAGATCCGTGCATTATGTGGATTTAACACGCGTCGGTCCCCATAAATCTAATTAATCGCTCACCTGCCCAAATTAATGTGCTCTTCATAGATCGACAGAAATTTGCACCCTTACAGATACCAATTTTGTTCTTGGTTCCAAAATAAGGCTGATGTGCTCGATTGTCATATCCATCTTTCTGTACGCTTGTGAAACATGGACGCTCACATTAGATCTACAAAGAAGGATTCAAACCTTCGAAATGAAATGCTACCGCAAGATCTTGGGCATCTCATACATTGACCATGTAACCAACAAAGAGGTCCACAACCGGATCCAAGGAGCCATCGGACCCTTTGAAGACTTTTTGACCACTTTAAAAAAAGTGCAAACTGAAGTAAGTGCTAAATTACCCTAGGGCAGTTTTCAAAGAGACCCGACCGTATCCAATCGAAACCGAGAGATTCAAATCTAGGACGGAGTCTCAATAAGATATTTGTTCCGACCAAGTCCATTTTTCCGTTAGTACATGTTTGACCATCGCTAGAGGTGGATCATAGAGAAGTTGGGAGACATTAGACTGTACTCCGAGTGCAGAAGTTGTGCGCTCGTTAAAAGGCGGGCAGGAATTCTAGTGAAAATCTACGTTTGGATTGCGAACAAGGCTTCTTGAAGAAGCTTTCCGGGTGGATGTAGAGACGACACCCGAGGATGTGAGAGAGGGAAGACACGTGGAGAGCACGTGAGAGGTCTATTGTGACGTAAGCAGTTTGTGAGGAGGCGCAGTGCCGGAAGGAACAAGTGGAAGAGAATACCGGAAGTGTCTGAAGGACGGATCCGGAAGTGCCAGGAGAGCACGTAGTTAAGGGTACCGGAAGTACCAAAAGAGTAACAGGAGACGGACAGATGAGTAACAGAATCAACACCGAAGGGAAACACTCTCACTTAAGACTTTAATTTCATATGATGATAGTAACTGGCAACTGTGAATATGTCACTGTTTGTATTTGTTCGAAAGAAATTGCGATTGAGAAATGTGTCGATGAAATAGATGAATAAGTTTGATATATTTTATTAAATTGTTATACCTTTCACCTTGAGTTTTTTATACACCTAGACCGTCGGCATTGCTGACTGTGGGCTCGAAGCTATTTAAATTTTAATTGCCCACCTTCTCCGGTGTTAGAAATAGCACCATAGGAGACACGTGACAGTGACGAATACATAATTGGCAATAGGGACTTAACCATTTTAGACAACTGGTCTGAATTTAAGATTCAGTACATCCATGGCATCCAAAATCCCTCGTGATCGTTAGGGAAACCTTGCAGGCCTTTCCCTGCCTTGCCTCGACCGGACATGTTTATCAAGGGGCATACAGACCATATCGATTGGGGTGTTTTATAACCCTTCGGCGCACTCAAGCTGTGAAATACCGGCAAAAAACAGCCTAAGACTCGTGTTTGTACGCTGGACTGGGTGTCGTCAGGTGGTCGATTACATTACATACATAACAATTACAATATCTGGCTTGTGAAAATAATAGTTATTAGAAAGTAGGGAGTATTCCGTCTTAAATAACTGGGCTGAACCGATCGATAGTACGAATATGGCGTTTCAGAAATCGCCGCTGACGCTCGCTGACTCCAGCCAACATTCACCTCCATTTCCGCGTCCTGATATGCCATTCAGGGGCATACAACAAGACGTCCTGCGGTGGCTCTGTTGCCCACTCGACGAACAAGAAAATCCCAATGGAGCGTACTTGCATGCGGCTTGGGTGTCGTTAGGTTGTTTGTTCCAATTGCCCACCCGACTACTAATTAAAAAGCATGTTGTGCATGCATTAAAGCGTATGAGAGCGTTGCTCTTTTCAATGCCGACGATAAACTGAGAGGTCTGCGGTGCAGACATTAGACAGTTTTAAAAGGTGGATATTCCGCACACGACTCTAATCATCGTTTGATTGATTGATTGTACGCAAAATTCTGAAATACAGTGAGTATAAACACTCACAACTGATCAGCATGATTCTATCACAATATGTGGCTTACACACAGTTGGTTGTAGGGAATTGACTGATAATAGATAACTGGACAGCTTTTGATCGTTAATACATCTGTGGCGTTTCAGATAGGTACCGCTGACATTTGGGGACTGCGGCCAGACTTCTCCTTTTTTTCGCTCATACATGTCAATTAAGAAACATTCGGTGCATGCTTGTTCCTTCATCGTAAAGCCAGTACAACCCTAATCCCCGAAATGCATGCTTGAATCTCTCGGTTTCGATTGGATACGGTCGGGACTCTTTGGAAACTGCCCTGGGGTAATTTAGCACTTACGTTTCTCTCCGATTTCCGGTTTCTTAAAAGCCCGAACTTGCTCCAAGCCGGTCGTGACATCACTGAGTGCAAAACAAAGGCGTCTATACCTGGTCGTAGAATTCCCTTTGAATTTAACCTTGAACGGGTCGTTGCGTAATGATTAAACAACAGACAGTTTCTTTGTCCAGAATCGGTCTATAGTCGTCTTCTTACATAATACGTATTTACATTTTTCCAGGTGTTCTTAACTACGAATTAACTAAAAGAAAATATGTGTATACATGAAGCATGAAGCATCAGCAAATTTTCCCCACAGCGTGACAGTCACATATTTTATTTAGAGTCAAGCTTAATGGTTACAAATTTTCCTACTTTGGGTTTAAGAATTTTGTGTATAAAGTGTACTTCCATTCTCCGATAAAAATAAAGAATATAGAATGTCTAAGTGACCGTGTTGGGTAAAATTAGATTTTCTTTTTTGAACGGTGGATAAAGCGTCATGTTTTGGGGTTTTTTTTAAAAAGTTTTATCGAATCGTGTATTTAAGCCAAATTGAAAATCCTTGATACGAAACAATTGATTCTTTAGCCCTTAGAAGGGCTAAGGTTATAACTCCGACGGCAAGAAGAGGAACGGCTGAAGGATGTTCTGGTGGATTGAACCAGTGGCATACTAAGGGTAAATTACGCCCGGGGTCACGATGATGACCCAAGAGTTTTAGGGCGCCCCAAGATCTCTGGCGCTCGGGGCAACTTTCGCCCCCCCCCCCCCCTTTTGTACACTACTGGATTGAACTTCTCTCTCAATTCGTAGAGTTTCCGTGCAACAAGATCCCCCAGAACCATATCCTCCCACTGGTGACGATGTTGTGTAGGTTACTGTGGACTTTGTGGAGCTCACTAATCATCAGTATCAGTCGAGGAATTGAGCATTCGGAAAATTGTTGTCCCAGTGTTGTGATGTTAACCGCATTGACCTTTGTCCGTATATATTTCACTTGGATCCGTTTCCTGAGACTGCCGTCGTAGTAAATTTTGCGGGCCAGTTCGTAAACAATTCTCAGGACTTCTGTGTGCTGTAAAGTTGCCTTGTAATTCTCTAATAAGAGAGAATGGTCCCAATTCTCAATTAGATCGAAGATGTAATCTACCACTGCCGCTCGTTGTCTTACATCCAATTGACCTTTTTGTTGACATCTCCCCTTGTCACTGGTTTGCTCGGCTTTTCAAGTTGATGTTTTGTTAGGGCTGTTGTTGTTACTGTTGTTGATGCTGATATTGTAGTTGTTGATGTTGTTATTGACATTCCTTTTGCAGGTTCTTTTACTTTTGTTGTTGAAGTTGCTGCCATTGTTATTATTGGTTTTTCTTTTGCTAGTTCTTTCTCCTTTGATGTTGTTATTATTGTTGTTCTGGTTGATACTAGTGTAGTTCCTGCTGTTATTTTTAATGATTCATTTAGTGATAGAGATTTAATTTAGAGGGTTTTTTTTAAATAAATATAACCACATATACAAATATACAAACACATATATTCGCAATGATTTAGTAGTATCTCATTTCTAAGAGACTCGAGTGGTTGTGAAAAGGGCAGTTGGGTTTCGTCCTGGACCAGTGGACGTTAACGCCGACGATATTCAGGATGACTGGCCTCACCATTAGCCCCACCACACAGGAGAGACGCCTCTTTTTAAACAGTGAACCTAAACTTAGCTGTCCCTCTCTTCTTATGCACCAGGGTTTCAGTTAGCTTGGAATCGTATTCGTGTTACATGTCGACAATGGATGACATGACTGGTGAACGCACCACATTATATGGCAGAAGAATGCGCGTGGAATGGCAGAAACATGGGCATGGAGAAAAACAACCTTCCCATTCGATACGCTCACGTCAAAGAACGCATCCTTCTCATTCTAAAACTGATGAAAGGAATGTGACAGAGCATGTTAAAAATGTTGGGGTTTTTTGTTGTTGAGGGGGGTTGGGGGGTTGGTATAAAAACAAGACACTATTTTTTCTAAATGATTTTTTTTGAAATACCCATCGCTCACTTAACACCATCTATGCCGAGGAAGCATTTAGGCTTGTCCCTTCCTCTTCATTTACAAATACCAAAACATTAAAGATTAACGTATTTACAAGGTTGACGACTTTGTGGATTATGTCGTCCTTCTCGTGAGAGATTTACAGAGAATCATTCGGAAGTTTACTTCCAACAAGACTTCGGATTCCATTGGAGATAAAAGTCAAGATATCTGCTTTGTCTGTCAAGAGAAAGAATATTGGTTCCAGAATGTCCACAGCGTCAAAAAAAGGAACCAAGACGGGAGAAAAAAGATAAAAAGTGAAGATGCCTTGAGATCAATGTCAAGAAAAAGGGCATTGGTCTTCAGCGTGTTCTAAGAAAAAAGAGAAGAAGAAGAAGGAACATTCTTCAGAAGCGGAAAAGGAGAACAAAAGAACCCATACCAGTAAAGAAATTCAAGAAGCCAGGACAAGTAGAATAAATTGAATTGGAAGAACTAATGCTAGTGAAGAAATTCAAAAGAGAAAGACAGTGAAAGAAAAAAAAAGAAGAAAATTGTTGTGCTGTGTTATGAAATTTAGTTGTTTTTGATTTAACAAGATTATACCAAAGAAAATGTAAATGTCCGTGTCTTCACGTTTTTCTTTTGCATGGATAAGATCTTCATATATTCACACAATCACACATTTCGTCACATAGGGATTTTAAGTTTTTGAGTTTTATTGGTTTATTGTTTTTTGTTGTTTTTTTTTTATTATTATTATTATCTGGCAAACACTGAGTAGGATCTTTTTGCTAAGAAACTGAGGTGACCCTGAAAAAGACCGTTGGAGTTATTTAAAAAACCAAACTTATGGACTTTACATTGTCATTTGTAACTGTCTTATTCTATTTTCACGTCCATGTCCTACCCCTGTTGCAGCTCTGGTAGAAATAGTTTTAAATGTTGCTACTGGTGTCTCGGTGGTGAGTGTTGATGTGGTCATAGAAGGTTTAGAAGTCTTGGATCTTGAAGGTCTATTTCTCTTCGGTTGGGCTAAAAAGAAAGACTTATACATTTCTCTCAGATGTTTTAAAGCCACTAAAATGTCTTTTAACAGAGTAACCATTTTTATTTCACTCTCTTCCTTCTGTTCACTGTTCGAAGTTTTCCTCTCTTCTCGCTTTCACCATCATCGTTTGCTTCTTCTCGAACAAATAATTGCTCTTCTTTCTGACGTTGACAACAAAAGCTCCAATTCTTCCGTTTCTTTTTTACATCGTCTTCTTTCTATTAGCCATTACTAATATACTAAAATTCTTCGACAATGGTAAATCTTAAAAACATGTATACAGAAAGTGACGTTACGCGTCCGCTGTCTTCTGTTTGGAAAGGAGATAACACACCCATACCAAATTATGCTACACGCATACTGATTACTGTACATTCCAGTCCTCTTCGATCTGGTCTCTCACTCGCCCATTGTGACAGATCTCGAGACAACCAGTCAAGATGTGGGCGAAACTAAAACCGTCGGCAATCATTTCCAGCATAATGTTTAGTCCAGACTTCCAGGTATATGTCAAGGCAGGTGGGATACAGCTAGATGGAAAAGACAAATCTACGTAGAGCCTGAAGTGTGTCTTAGTCTACGGACCGGCTGTGAAAAGACGTTTGCAGATAATAACTGTGAAGCGGTGTGGCACGAGTCAACCCTCTTTAGTTAACAAACCCGACGACCCTTTTAAGGGCCAATCAGATCTCTATAAAAAAAGAGATAATACTCATTAGTGTTGCCAAATTTTGTTTGTATGCCTGCGCCTATGTTTACAACCCAACTAAAATTTCTAACCTGCACCTCTTTTACGATTTTTGGGTATAGCGTGTCTATGAACACTACCTGCCCGTGCTGGCCTGTATGTTAGTGAGCTTGTATGCATGCAAGAATAGCGTGTGGATAAACACGCCTACCCTTACCACTCCATATCGTTGGATAGTAGGTGTAGATGTTTGTATTCACTACATACGGCGTGTTGGATAGTATGTATGGGACATGGATAGCAATATTAATTTTACGTTTTGGATTGTATTTAAAAATTAGTATGTTGGATAGTACTCTATAAGTTGTGTGTTGGATAGTAATCAAAACGTATGTATTGAATAGTAAATCAAAAAGTTGTGTGCTGGATTGCTACTAACAATTTTTAAAGTCTTTGGTATGAATCGGCCGGGGTTCGAACCCGCAACCTCCCGCATCCGAGGCGGACGCTCTAACCACTAGGCCACCGGAGCGGTCTATAAACTGTCGAAAAACTATAAAATAGTTCCGCTTGGTCATTGTCACTTCCCGAACTTCAGAGGTAACTTGTAAAAAAATAAGAACCGATAACTTTTTTCTTTTTACATTTTATATACTTTGTAATTCATTCATTGCACTTTCAGAAGCTGGTACTGTCTAGTCGCAAATTTAGCTTTAATTACTGCTAAAGATGGTGTACTTTTACACTAATTTTTGGTTAGAATAGGTACAATTTCCACAAGTAGGCCGACAATATCCAAAGAAATTTCAGCCATATTACATGACAGTATCATAGAGATATGCCAACGTTCTCTCCACTGTGCATGTTGCAAATGCAAACAACTTCATCTTTACATCTGTCACTTTCTCAAAGGAGTGGCCCCGAGTGGCCGAGTGGTCTAAAGCGATCACCGTTCCGGATCACTGCTATCTCACCTCAGTCTGCGTGGGTTCTAGTCTCAGGTTCAGCTAATGTGGGTACGTGAGAAAGCCTGCCAGTAGCTTATCGTGGGTCGGTGGTTCTTCCTGGGGTTTTCCTCCACCAGTTATACTGGCCGCCATGTATAGTCTAACTTGTGCTGAAAAATTGCGTTACGCCCTACAACTACCTCCTCAAAGGTTCATAATATCTGAAGACCGCCCCCTAGGTGTCTCTGCCCAAAGTGTTATGTTTCTTAGGAGAAATATTTTAACGGATACAGCAGAGAAAAAATACTTTACTAACATTTGTTTTACATTTCTGAAACCATTAACAGAGTGCATACATTAATAGAATAGTTTCAGTGTAATAGCTAGTTGGATTTTTGAGAAGCAATAAGATTTGTAATAAATTTTATAATTTTACTCCGTTTCATAATGGGAAACATGGAAATTAGATCTCCATTGACATCATGGCGGAGTAAGGAATTCTTGTCTCATTTTCATACAAGAAAGCTCTCTTCTTATCTAAAACTATGATTTAACAATATAATTTAATTTCTTACATACTGAGGCAAAATCTGCTTTTATATTTCATAAAGTAAGGCAAACTCATTCATTTGAATGGTTAATCGATGTATGTGTAATCTATTTTCGAGCTTTTCATCATTAATTTGTGGAGTAGTTTTCTTCTTTAAAAATGTTAAAGAGGCATATTTAGTACTTAACATTTTGTCTCAGACTACCTCCTCCACCAAACTGTACCAGATACCGGACAGTTTGTCTTTAGTAGTCGAAGTGGTATTTATTTATAAAACCACGTTAGTTGACATTTTTAGAACATATGAGATTCATGCGAGATTTTACCTCAAGATATTTGTGTGTGAGTGATTTGAATTTTTAATGTTGCTTTAAAACTTTGTCAGTCATATCGCTACGATGTCTGCATTGTGGCAGTTTATAGTGATGTTTTGCATTGGGGTCATCATGCCATGCATGATGTCCCACCCTAGCCATAATTGTTAGACCTCGACGTTGATATATGTTTTTTGCGTCTAGGTCTTACTGCCTAAATAACGGCGCTGTGTAGCGTGTTTTAATGTCGACTAACATCATAACCAAACATTTTCAGGAATATCGCACACAACTGGCAGCCAATACTGATGCTTCTTTACAATGTAAAGACATAATTTTTTAATCAGACTTTACTTACTCTGATGTCTTTTCTCTAATAAATTCAAATTCTCACAGAAGAAGTGGACCTGTTTTCAAGTTTCATTGGCCTACATTTCAATTGGCTGGAATGCAATGGAAGCCTGGATTGCCAAAATCGGGTTAAGTTATACTTCTTTAACGAAACAAATAAAAATATATTAATATTGAAGAATGTGTTTAGATAGCTTCGTTTTGTTCAAGATTCTTATCATCCTTTTAACTGATTTCGGTATTCCTGTTCTCCATCACATTCCATCCAACTGAAATGTAGGTCAGCAGAACTTGAAAACATGTCCATTTGCTTGTGTTTTGGAATTTAGTAGGGTAAAGACATCAGAGTAAGTAAAGTCTGACTAAATCATTTTAACATTTGTTTGTAGAAAAGTGCGGATGTGGGCTGCAAAGTGTGTGAGATATTCCTGAAAATTTTACTTATAGTTCCGATGTTTATCTACATCGGAACATGCTACACAGCAGTGTTATCTGTACAGTAAGGCGACCCAAAAACATAGATATAAGGGTCGATGTCTTACATTGTAGGACTACCTGAAGGTTCACCCCATGACCTTGTGATCCAGAATCTATAGTAGACACTCCCATTCATGAAAATCTGTTTAATATATATCTTTGAAAATCTTACAAGAAAAACCCCATTATTTAAATGATAGAAATGTTTAACTTAGAACAATCATCATCATCATCAGTCCCATAGTCTGGTAGACCGTTGGGGCACCATACAAGACCGAACAATCAGCTTCCTCCATTCCTCTCGATTTTCCGTCTTTCTCATTGAGTCGCTCAATGTCAAGCTTGTCCACTCTCGAATGTTGTCTTCCCATCTCTTTCTCTGCCTGCCTCTCTTTCTTCTTCCTTGTACAGTGCCTTGCAGGATTGTCTTGGCAAGTCCTGATGATCATGAGACATGCCCATACCACTGCAGTTTACGTTTTTTCACTGTGCTCAGGAGGTCTTCGTGAGGCCCAATGGCTTGTCTGATCCTTTGCCGTATTTCTTCATTGATGACACGATCTTTGTATGAGATGCCGAGGATCTTTCAGAAGCATCTCATCTCTGTGGCTTGTATCCTTTTCTCTAAGTCAGCTGTTATAGTCCATGATTCAGAGGCATAGAGAAATATGGAGATAACCAGTGAGTGCATCAGTCTGACCTTTGAACTGAGTGCGATGTTCTTGTCGTTCCAGATGGGCTACAGTTTTGTCAGCGCTGCTGTTGTCTGTGCAATCCTGGAGAGTACTTCAGGCTTTGATCCTTCATCTGTTACAATTCCCCCCAAATACTTGAAGCTGTGGACTGTTTCTAGCTTCATACCTTGGACCCTGATGTCAGTACTGATGCCCTTGGTTTTGTTGGTCATCAGTTTGGTCTTCTCTGCACTGATTTCCATGCCATAGGCTGCGAAGGTTTTGTCAAGGCTCTCTACTAAGCTAGCTAACTTAGAACAATACTGCATCGTAATCCAAGTTTCTAATTTTGCAAGAAGCTGCCCCACACCTTCTTTACCATTTGCTTACCAACTTCTCAGCTGAAGCATAATTGTTAAGAAATTCCCAGACATATTGTTGTTGTAGGGTTTAACGCCATTTTTCAGCACAAGATAGGCTATACATGGCGGCCAATATACATGGTGGAGGAAGAACCAGGGAAAACCCTGGAAAGAACCACCAACTCACGAGAAGCTACTGGCAAGCTTTCTCACATACCCACATTGGCCGAATCTGAGACACTAACCCATGCAGACAGAGGTGAGATGGCAGTGATCCGTTACAGTGAGCGCTTCAGACCACTCTGCCACTCATGGCCTGCCAGGTATATGGTCTGTTTTGTAATTCTTCAGTAGATATTTTTCCATAGACACGCCATTTCAAACACATTTCATCCAATTCATTGGTGTTTCTCTTCAACTTAATAATGTATTAAATTTATAAAATATTGAACTCCTACTATTTTTTAAAAACTAAAATGGTTTAGTTTGCTTAATGTCTCTTGCCATTTAGTGACATTATTATACTGAATTGTCTAAAACCAACTGTAAACCTTACCTAGTTCCTTGGTTGAAATGCTGACAGAAAGAGTCCAATGTAATGTATTCCATTTCTGTGGCCTGATGCATAAACATTACATCTTTTGAAAGCCATGCGCAGAATAGGCAGACATATCGTGAATCATGAAAATGCAGGGGTAGTGTCCCGTGTGCCCAGAATTAGTATTGATTTGAACAGAATGTTCTGGTGACAATTGCTGCTTTTCAAATTGTAATCATTGCAGTATTTTATTTTCATTAATCCGACAAATTCAGTTTCATTTTGTGCCAGTATTTGTGATGTAAACCTTACATGCACAGAAAAGCCAAGCTGTTGTGTGTATTTTGTTTGGGTGTGATGTCTTACTTTCAGTACCAACAGTGTTGTGTAGCATGTTTCAGGGTTTACTGATCCTAGAACTAGAGGCCAAATTTTTAATAATATCTCACACACTTGGCAACCCTTCTTTAAGAAACAAAGAAAACCACACTAATGCTGATAAAAGCAGTTAGATAGCTTCATTTTATTAAAGGAATGTACCCCTTATCGGCCTTCTGTCATCATCACATTTCTAGAAACTGAAATATGTTTGAAGGAAACTTGGAAATGCATTCACTTGCTTATGTCAAGTTTTTATTCCATCAGGAAAAAGACACAAAAGTAAGTATAGTCCAGCTAAAGCAATTAGACTAATCAGTGGATTAGTGTCAGTACAGGATGCCAAGTGAGATGTTCTTGAAAATTTGGCCTCTAGTACACATGTCAGTTGAAACAACACCATTTGTGCTGAAAGTAAGATGTCACACTCAACATAAATATTAGGGTGGACATCTTACATTGTTGGAATACATAAATTCCTATGCATCATGCTGATCAAAGAATGATACAGTATCCACTTTCATCGATTCACTCATTTGATAGATGATGTATAATATTGTCTTCCTCCATACCCGTATGCTTATAATTCAGCCATCTTGATCACATAACCACGGCTTTTCTTATCAGCAGGAGCTGGGTGATTTACCTGGCTACTGTTACTTTGCACCCAGCTACTTTAAGCAAAAACCTGTATTACCATTGGGGGAGGACCCCCAAACCTCCTGCCTGCTTTTGCAGCTCACCCTCCAACTTTAAATCAAATGGAAGGCCCTGCATAACCAAAGGCCAGATGGTGACAATTGGATAATCAAATTTTTTTTTTTTTACATGAAAATGTTTGATGACACACACAAACAACTATGTTTTGTATCATTCTTATATTTTAAAATATCCCTAGTGAATGAAAAGAAACTACTAATAATCTTCCTTGCATACAGATAATAGCCGTAATCTTGTTCCTTCCTGAGCACCAGTGTGCAAAACTCGCCAACAAAACCTGCAAGCCAACTGGACCAGTAATCTCAAAATGCTAATGGTCCTGTCCATAGCCAATTGGTCCTGTATTTCATAGTACAAGAAGAAAAAATGTAGTCAGTGCCTCAGTAGTAAATAAACTTAAATATCGGCTGAGTAAGGTTATTTATATAATGAAACATGGAATAGAATGACTATTAAATGTTCTTAAATTTGGCATAACATGGCCACTGTTTATTGACCATGACAATGATGTTTGCTCTCCATCAGATCCAGGTACGTAAAACACTTGTCTAGAAGCTGGGCATCATAATTTGTTGCTGCCATTGATGAGCAGTATGAATTAAAATCAAGATCATCCATTGACTTGTCATAGTGACAGTATCAGAACTAACCTATCCGCCAATGCTGAGCCTATGGTATCCAAAGCTGACTAGAAATTAGGTCTGTTGAAAGATGAGTTTCAGCATGGATTGCTGGAACTGGATCACATGCAGTTAACAGCATTGTCATGGTTTTAGCATGCATCCTGTTTTTGTATTCCAGGTGAATTCTGTATCTCAACTACTTTAAAACATCAGTTTTGTTTGATAGTGTAATATTCCTTTTGACTAGTTTTTTATTCCTTGACAGTGCTGGTTTTTTAGTCTCTGGTGGTTTCCAGGACTCGTGGTACTAATTGTATGGAAGAATGGGAAGCAATCTGGAAATAGGTGAAGATAAAGTATGGGTTTGGCTGACTAAGTTTTGTTGATACTGAAAAGTAACATTTTAGTAGAAAGAATTTTTTGATAACTTATTCATATTTGTCACTGAAACAATTTAGAGACAATGCTTTATTGATGGATTTTCAGTCCCTACACAGACTTTAATTTGAAGCATTTATTGCTGAAACTAGGACTTCATTCTTTTGGTGCAGAATTGAAGACATATGTTTCAAACATATCTTGATTAAAAAAAGCTGACAGCCAACAGTCTTTTAGGGCTTCCCCTGCCATGGAAGCTTGCATCAAGGATGGGTCTCTATTGAGAAATATAGGTTTGATTATGATTATCCTGAAATTTAAAATGACTGAATGTTTCATGTCATTGTACTTTCATAGGTTTCCTATGAGAGTTGCTTGCTTGTTTGTTTTTCTCGTGTGAGTGAGTTCAAAACCATTTTCAGCACATAATAGGCTACAGATGATGGTCAATGTATTTGTTGCAGAAAGAACCCTTGGGAAGAACAACCAACTCACAGAAAGCTACTGGCAAGCTTTCTCACATGTCCACATTGCCCGATTTGAGACTTGAACCCATGTGGAGAGAGGTGAAATATGAAGGATCTGCATGGGCATGTGACTTAGACCAGTTAGCCACTGGTGACCCCTCTGGGGGAATTGAATTAGTGCTGTAAGTTGTCCCTCCAGATGTTGACTTTGGTAATCAGAAGCTACGTGTTTCATCAGACTGTATAGATGTAGAAGAGCTATTATTAGAATTACAAGCATCTGTTAAACGCAGACTGCTTATGAAGTATTTATCTTCTTATATCACCAAGATTCAGTAGTGGTCAT
Source organism: Megalonaias nervosa (assembly GCA_016617855.1). Lineage (NCBI taxonomy): Eukaryota > Metazoa > Mollusca > Bivalvia > Unionida > Unionidae > Megalonaias > Megalonaias nervosa. The sequence goes on from JAECUM010000534.1 coordinate 85,331, forward strand.
CAGAAACAATTCACCATTATAAACTTTCACTTGTTTTTTTTAATATATTTATTTTCATATCATAAGATATACAATTTATAGATTAAATTTACACTCTGTATACCTAAATATCCAACTAGCCAAATGGACTGGCTACTCATTTATGCTCCAGTCCACATTGAAATTAGCTGGCTAAGGACTGGTGGGCTGGTGGCAGTTTCTCATGTTGCTGAGAACAGACATCAGATTGAGAATAATCAATATTGACAACTGCAACTAGACAGATCTTCTGCACTATATGCCATACAACAATATCATTATTACAATTCTATGTCTTAAACATTGTAACAGAGAGATGTGAAACCAATAGGTTTAGTAAAGTTCATCAATTTATTTCTCATGAACATAAAGTGAAAATTCAAAAGACACACTGTTAAAGACACAGTAATCCTAAATGTTCTGTCACAAGTCCTAAATTATAGAATGTTCCAAATGAATTCCAATAGTATTGAATGTCTTGATGTATAAAGCAGGGTCCATATGGGGACCTTGAAAACCTTGAAAAGCCTTGAAAAATGAATTGTTCCCTCAAGGTCTTGAAAACACTTTGAAAATTCAAAATATTGTATGTGTACCTTGAAAAGCCTTGATTTTCATGAAACCAAAAGGAATTGACAGTAGTTTTTGTTTTACAGAATTTAATAAAAAGAAAATGGGGAAAAACAACAAAAAAAACAATCTCTCGCTAAGTTTGTGCTGGAACGGAAATTTTTCCACAACTGGCCACTGTGCAGTCGTACATTTTGAACTTTTGATTGTATGAAGCCCGGAAGAGTCTTGAATGTCTTTGAATGAGTTTTTGGTAATCCAAAAGTAGTGATTTAGTCCACAAAGTCAATGAGCACTTTGTAATTCCAAGGAATAGTGTAAATAAATAATCCCTTTCAAATATATCTGAACACAGCTGTAAACTCTGATCATAGATTTCCAAAGACTGACATGAAACAGGAATGAATAATTGTTTACCAAATTCTTTATATATATATTTCACTTGACCTGAGTTCCAAAAGACTACTCTGGAAAACCCATTTTTCAGATGGAAAATTCCACCTAATTGTAAACAAATTTGCATCAAGAACCTCTTGAGCTTGTAAACAAGTTCAGGTCTTGAACTCAAATTCAAGTTAACATCCTGTTTACTTCTTAGAATCATGACAAAAGTCAGGTAGTACCCTCAATCAAGGACAAAAATTGAGCACTATATAGATATACATAACATCATAAAATGTTTTGTGGATTAAATTTGCGAAGGCACTGCTTGACATAGACTGCCATATACACAGTCATGTGCTGTTTTAAAATTAGTTCAGTTTTTATTTGAGAAGGGTAAAATTAAATTATTTATGATGGAAATAAAGGAGAAATATTACTGTTTAAGAAACACTTGGTAATTGGTTCTCCAGGAGTTGGCTATGAATGTTTGTCAACTCACCCCTGCTCATAGTAATGAAATCTTTGGCCTTGTATGATTTATTCTATATGTGCCAAGATAAATAAGATATCGTTCATACTTATCGAATCACATTCTTATTCATAACAGATCTTGTTTTCAATGTTAGTGTCAGGACTAAAATTATTTTGTTCAGTAACTGGTATTGCATGGCTGCCTTTCAGTCTTGAAATGGCATGTAGCTTCTTGTCTAAATAGTACCATGCTAGGTATTGGAGTGCCAGCCTAGCACTTTCTGTCCTTCAGAGCTCTAGAGGAGAATAATAAATTGGGTATTTTACACCCTGGTCTGGAAGTTGATTGATTGTGTCTTTTAAAATTTGATGGGATATTTTGTGAAAACCCCAAAGCACAAAATGGTTTTGTGACCAGGACTAGTACAGGATGTTCTTGTTGCTATATTTTAGTGAGTGTGCTGACATCGATAAAGTACTATGATTTCATGAAAAGTACAGGAACGTGAACTGAAAGCTTAATTTATATTGATTGAAAGCACCTCATATAACTTAATTGTGCTTACAGCAGAGATACTGAGTAAATGCATAAAATGAAAATTTTGTTTCACAAGATTATTGCATTTAAGAATTTCATTATGCACTTTTAGTCATGTTGCCTGCCTAAAATATACTGCTTTTCTGCATTGATTACAGCTGTCTCTGGGACCCTTGGAGACTTGTATCCCTGCCTAAATTTGACTAAATAAAAGCATACTACTGCTCAAAATTGATAAAAGTGATTAACTTATGTGCAATGTTTTTGATTTTGTAAACGAACCGTTCATATCTCAGTGTAAACACTGTCAGTTCCTTTTCCATTCAGAGTGATTGCATATAAAGTTGCTGCCAACTACCATTGTAATGTTATTTTTGTAAGCAGAATTGTGACTCAGATTTTGTACCAAATATAGTTTCCACAGGTACACAATTTAGCAATAATTTAAACAATACAGTTTGGAAAAGCAAAATTGGGGGATGGGGTTGAACTATTTAAATAATGGTAAATGAATGATGTGAACTCAAGTAAAATGAGGGCAAAATCTGGCACAGAAAATTTCCTTTCTGGTAAATAAATGAATATATCTGACATCATTATATGCTCATTTTTGTCTACACTAACTTTACATTATCAAAACTGTGCATTATTTTACAATACTGAACACCTTGATATTGTATGCATGTGCACGACACATACGCCTAAAAATAGTATAGTGTATTGGCAACTACTTTGTAAACAAACCATGTATACTCATGTAGCAGACTTGTTAGGTTTTGGTTGATTAGATTTGTTTGTGAATAAACTAAACAAATTGTTTTGTCCATATGTAAGTACAGATAATAAACTTAACACTCTGGATGAGTTCACTGAGTCAGAAATGAAACTTTCAAACAAGCACATGAACGAATGTGATATTCGCAATGTCAACAACAAACGTGAGAGATGCAGTAATTGAAAATACCATTCTGATCACTGAAACAGTTATTTAAGAGAAGTATTCATATCTTTTCGCAAATAGAATGGTTCAGACTATGACCAGTGCTCTCTAGGGTCTATAAAAATGTAGCATAGTAAACCTTATTGAGACCAAGGGCTATCACATATATATCAGAGGTGTACCATTTTAAAAATCTGTCAAAATACTAAATTCAAGAAAGAAAGGCAACTGAATGTTTTGGTAGGAAACTAAGAGCCTCAAAGCCAGTAAGCCAAGATGACGAAAGAGTTTTATTTATGCTGGCTAAGTGGAATGTCACATAACAGCTGCTTTGCAGTATACCCCATTTAACTGTTCTGATACACTGTTAGGCTAGCGATAGAAGACACACACAGTATGATACAGCTCTTATCTGGGTCCCTCCCACAGCAAGATGAAAATGACAGAGCGTAAACATGTATCTTTAGCTGGTGATAAGAATATACTTACATTTATGCATCTTGAATTTCCTCAAAATGTACTTTCATAGTTCTGTGAATCTGAATGACATGTCCTGCAAAACCTGTCACACACCAAAACCTGTACTGGAATTTCAAGAACATTTCCAACTAAAATCTGCACTGAATTGACCCAATAATCCAGTCCATCATAATCAGAAAAGCAGAATTGAGTTGGATCAACATAAAAACAAAATCCATCCATTCCAAACCAAAAGGAAAAGTTGTTGCAGTGTGCATTCATTCACAATATGATTCTAAATTCCAATTTTAAGTAGACCAAAACAAAATTCTTTTTTAAACTACTATCGAGCGCACAATGAAGTTCAAATGTTTCTGGGCACATTAATATTATTATTGTGTTTCGATGAATCTACGGTTGTGTAGTTATTTTTGAATACAGCATAAATTCAATTACTTTGTTTCTTGTAGTTTATTCCTTTATTATTAAGCCTTAGGCAAAGGTCATGCAGTATTATTTGAAAATACTCATTCATTTCCCATACAAATGCAGTAACCTATAAATATTATTATATAAAGTAATATTTTACATCCAATTAACACTGACCCACTGGAAAAGTAACATTGTGGAAGTCTTGACAGATGGTCCTAAAATTATGTATAACATCCCAAAATAATTTATAGTGATTATATTTCCCCCCAAATTTATTTTCAGTCTTTACATTTATTCTGTTTTTCATGCCCTGTAAACATTTATTCCTCCAGGGAGTTGTTTTAATACATGTATATTTTATTTATTTATACAGCATGCAAGAAAGGAAAATCAAAGATGCCCAGATGAGAGCACAAATTAACCAGAAACTGGTTGAAACGGGAGAAAGAGAAAGGTATAACAGAAATATGAAGCGATAAATTTAAACAAAAAAAACTGCATTCATTTTTGTGGTAATTGTCAAGGATGCAAAGACTTTCCAGTTTCATAACCACTACCATGAAGAACAACAAAAGGCATTTTTCTGCACTAATTCTCATCAAACATTTTTTTGATTTTGAATTTTATTTTCTGAGTGGAAGCATTATGTAATTGTTTCAGTGTTTGTAGGTTCATGTGAATGATATGGTTTTGTAGCTGTATTAAGGTATTTTACATTGTGGTGCAACATTTATGTATGAATTGAAAAAGTACTTTAAATCTTTTGTAAATGTTACAGTGCTTATACATCTGGAGTAAGCAAATGCAATCACAGCTGTGCAAGAATGTCATATGATTTTTGCCAACAACATGGCAGGAAAGGAGATCTGCATTTAGCATTCATTTGATTACATGCAAGCTTTCACTTCTTTGACCTTGGGATCAGTGTATCCCTAAGGGGTGTAAAATTAAAGGTAAAAAAGAACACCTTTGTGTCAGAACTGGGGTTCAAATGAAAATGTGGGGGTTAAAAATGTATTGACAAATTTCATCTGACCTGTACTGTTTTAGCTTGAAATAGGAAATTGCAATTTGCACAACATTCTCTCTCACTCTCTCTCTCTCTTTCTCAAAATACAAATAAACCAACACGCACAGTTAACAAACAAATGCATTGTCCATTCATAGGATAATTTTATTTGTTCAGTTTCCTTTTGGTTTAAAGTTGTACTTTTATTGGTCTCCTTATAATCTTTTTGTGGCAATATTTTAGACCAGCACATTACATATAACATAAATAAGCCAATACAAAAGCCCAAATAAATGTTTTTAACCAAATGGCAGTTAATTTACTACCTGTCATAAAATGTGTACTATCATCAGTTTTATTGTACTTCATCCTAGAACACATTTATCAAAGAGGCTAATCTTGTTTTCAGTAAGTTACACCTAAACTATTAAATCTTTCTCTTATTCCAGCAAAGTTACAAACCAACAAAAATCTGCAATGACCCCCAGACTTTGTAATCCAGATAATGTGTTTGTCCCTGCAAGCTTACTGATTTCTTTGTTGTGAAAGAGTGCCTTTGGTGATGATGTGTACTCCATATATCTTGTGGCAAACAAGAGCAGATTTTTTAAAATTCTTAAACCCTGTCATGAAAGGATTATACACTTTTGCAGTCTTCAAAGTCATGCAATCAAAAGTCACACCAGTAATCGCAATGGATGTGCTGTTACTGCCATATTCCAGTCAAGGGAATTATTTTCTTCATTTTTCATTAAAGTTAGATCCACAGTTAAACTTTTGTGTTCTGCTTCTTTCACTTTCTTGGCTAGTGATTCTGAGTGCACACCGTTTTAATCTGGAGATCATTTTCTAGTCTGACAAGCACTGAGGTTAGTTTGTCTGAACAACATCTTGTGTGAGAGCTCCTGAGATTAGGGGAAGCTACTCTGTTATAACAATACCTAAGCTCAAAGTATACATGATGCCATCCCTCATCCTAAGAATTGGATATTGAATAAATCCTGATTGCATTATATATTATTTGTGTCCAAAAAAATACATGGCAGCAAAATGGGTGTCATTTATCTCCAGCATGCATCTCTGATGCACAAATGTGCGTAAAGGGAAACACTGCTTGGGATCAAGTCATAGCCATAAAATATGTACATTAATGGTTTCATTAAAGCTTTTTCATTGACTTGTATTCTTTAAATGCTGTGATGGACTTTTTCAAAATTGCAATGAATCATCAAGTAGCTTGTACAGTTCTGTCAATAACATGGATGCTTGCCTCTTGACATTGGGGTCAAGGTCACATGTAGCAAATGCAGGTAATTCTTTCGCGCTGTCAAGTGTTTTGATGTGGTTAATACTTTGTTCGGTAAATTTATCAATCACTTCAGTTCTGACTCTTGCTTGTTCCGGTTCTGGTATACGATCCTTTTTATCACCTATTTCAGCACGAGCTTGGTCAATACCTTCAAGTATTTCTTGCATTGGTTGAACAGCAGCTATTTCACCTGGAAGTTCACTTAAAATCTTTTTGTTTGTTTAGTTCTTTTTGCTATTTTTCCAGTTGCTTTAGCAGTTTACTTCAACGTGGGAAGAAGGCCTTCAGTAGCCTGTAACCGATTTAAATAATTCTGCTGTATCCTCCGCAAATTCCATTTGAGCTTCCTGATGCTGATGTATTTCTTGTTTAACAGAATCATTGACGGGGAGATATTTTTTAATTGCCTCTAGTCACTGTCGAGCTAGTTTAGCTGTGTGAGATTCCATGGTTAGCATTATTATTGATATAATAATGATTTAAATAAGCCACACAGGAAGGGGATGACCAACAGTGAGTGGCCCAGGTCGGTAAACGAGGACGCATAAAAATTTGAAAATACAAGCATCAAAAGATAAAATAACAAAAGTGATCTAACCCAGTTAAAAGTCTCGGTTTAGCATTATTCACCTTGTATTTTCATTTTTGTAGGAAGCTTTATTTTCAAAAATGGACTTCTCTAAAAAGTGGTCTGTTAACCTTCCTGCTGCTGTAATAATTAGGTGTCCTTATTAACAAGTTTACAGAAGCTAAATCCACCAGTCTCTCAAATTTGTCTATATAGCAAGATACAATAATTGCATGAAAAATTAGTCATATACCTTGCTGCACATATTGAGCCTCTCTGCTCATGGAAAAACAACCTGAAAGTAATACTATAATTGCCTTACTAATATCACATGAATGCTGTACTCATATGGATCATATGGATTGAGGGGAAAGATGTTATAATTGTGATTATAGGAGTGAATGGCCAGGTTTTGGTTGCTTACAGAAAGATCCAATATGGTTTAATTGATCAAGTATGATGCTTACTGTACTAATCAACACATATAAATATAATCATGAAAGCATTATTGTGTACTTGAATAAAAATTTTATCTCTAAAGTTCAGTTTGGGGGATATTCTGACACATTCAGTCTGTCCATTTGTTTTGTAAGCGACACTTCCTTAACCACTGCATAGAAGACTCCATTAACAGGAATCTCTGGGATGGGGTGTCAGGGGTCATGATGTATAGAAATTTTCAGTGACTGTGACAAGTTGTTGGGGTTTTTTTTGTTTTTGTTTTAAAGCAAACTTTATACACAGTGTATATGGTCACAGCAATAAGACATTATGATACAGACTTTGAGTTATGACTTTAAGATCACTTGACAGTCGGTGAAAAACTTTCAGAGTTGCTGAGGTCATACTTTCTTTCTTTTCAGTGAAAGAGTAACAAGTGTATATCTGCCACAGCAACATTTGCCTTGTACTAAAGGTCTCTATATTTTTTTCAGGTTAAAGGAGCTGCTGAGAACTAGGCTGGTTGAATGTGGCTGGAGAGATCAGTTGAAACAGTATTGCAAAGGTTTATATGTTCAAAATGATTAATCATTATAATGTGGAACAATATATGACCTAAAGCTTTAAAGCCCCAATGCCGCTGTTTAGCATAAACTTCACCATTCTTCTGATTTAGCTAATGTTTGGAAGGAAGGAAATGATTTGTTAAAAAGCTATCTGACATAAACCATTCATTGAAATAAGATGTTAGGTTTAAAGAATGTTCAAAAATTCAATTTAGAATTAAGAGATGGCTCCCCTTAATTCAGTCAACGAAGTCGTTCATAATTCTGTTCTTTTTCAGGAGTGCTCCAAAAGTAATGATGTGATACATTTGACAAATTCCGTTACTCACTAAGAACAATGTTTGCACAAATTGATTTGAGAGGGGGAAGCCCACTTTTCCAAAGCTGGTCAGAGAAGAAAAAGTGTTCATTAGATAAAAATAATAACTCCAGTGAATATTGATGATCAGCTGGGGTGCTAGAATACTTTGAAGGGTGTAATTGGCCTGAAGACGATCCAACAGTATGGTGCTGGCTTCTTATGTTTACAGTGGTGACAAATCTTTTGTTCCTGCTATCCACTGAAATCAGTTGATTCACAGATTATTTCATACACATGTGAAAATGGTAGGGTTTCTCAGTTTGAGGGAGAAATTATATGGCTCATATTGTGATGAAACATTGATATTATCCGGTTTGAATGGAACCCAACAATGTTTATGACCAGTATCTTTCAGGATTAAGTATTATTCAGATGATTTGGCATATATGACTTTTTGCATGTAATGGTGGCATTTGGCGCTTTCATACAAAATATGTATTCCTTTTCTAAACTGTATTTGATGTCATACCTGCAGTGTGTGCTTAAAAATTCAAACAATTTATTTGGGCAAATATTGTGTTATTAATGCTCATTATAATTGAACACACAAGTGATGTCATAAATAATGTTCCAATCATATGTAACATGTTCCCTGTGTTGGGAGCTGCACATTAGAGGTGAATTTGCTATTGCTATATGTTTCTGCTAAATAGATCCATTTTTTTAGACTAATTCAACTGACAAAGTTAACAAGGTAACAATTCACCAGGCGTGCATGTTGGTAAACTGCAAGAAAGTTGTGATGTTCCTGGTTTTCAACAATGACTTGCCTCCCCAAAGTATTGATGGGATTCATACATGTGTCTCTTTAGTATGGTTGTGCTGAATTGATCCATGTTATACTCCCATGATAAAATGGAGCATATTATGTTGTCTGTCTGTTCCCGATTTAATTTCTGCATAATAGCTTGAGTTTTACACCATCCACTGTCGCCTGACTTTGCTAGTAGTTTACATTTTGGGATAAGAATGAAAACAGATTAGTTTCAGGCTCAAAAGTCAATGTCATATTATCTTTAAATTCAAAGAAAATATAAGATGTTGCAATATAAAATTTTGATTCATATCATAGCAAGTCAAGTTGACCTATTTATGTTGCTGGTATGCTACTATTGAAAAGTGAACCTATACTGAACATGTAAATGTATATTCCATCTTCATACATAAGCACATACCACTGATTTACTGTAAGAGGTTGTGTTAATGGAAATTTTTTGCCTCCTGGATATAAAATAACATATCCAGAAGGAAAAAGATCCTGCCATGCATCCATATGTTGCAAAAAAATATTGGAGAGATGGCAAGTTGCATCCATGTGTGGCATCATCTTGTTCACTGTAACTCTGTCAGTTTTTTTTCCCAAATAGCCAATATCAAAATGATATTTAAAATCCTATTTTGTTTTGTATACAAAATACTACTATGTCCGGATCATTTACATGTTCCTCTGAAAGTGTAAATGTTTCATTTTGGCTTTTGAATTAGTCTGATTCTCAGTCCTTACCTGGATATTTTTAGTTTTGAAGATCTGTAGATGGAGATGGACCATTGTCCATTTCCACCAAAACAGAAAGGTACATGTATCCTGAATGATAGGAAATATCTTTCTGCCATATGTGTAGAAAATTCTGTTACATTCAGTCTGATCTGTCAAAACTCTGATCTGACAGATTTAGAAATGTTACCAATTAAACTCACTAAATTACCTTACTCTGTGTCATTACCAATAGTGTTTGGTTATGCAAACTTGGGGACATTAGATGCAATTTTCTATAGTATTCGCACACCCTCCCATTTGTTTCTACACCCACCCACCCTGCCCCCAATTTTAAAAATGATAGCATCAAGACACCGATGTAAACAAGCAGACAGACTGCTCGCTTTCCATATCTGATTTCAAGAATAGTCTGTTTGAGTAAAAACTAATGTCTGCATCCAATATTTGCAATGTCTAGTTATAATATTTCTTAAACAATTTGAACAAATTAATAGAACTCTTTGTATAGTTTTTTTTAAGAGTTGTAACTCCAACATTTACGGAATTACTGAGATTATCAAAGTTAGTGAACAACATCACATCTGTTGCTTGAAAACATGGACTGGCCTTAGCAAATATGGCAACCAAGAAACTTTTATTTAATTTGAAATGCCAATAAGTTGACAGTGTTTGGAACCCCTTGGTGACAATCAGGTTAGAATTTATAAATCAGTGCATGAAATGACAATGTTTGGTGCATTTCATATGTCCTTGATGCCTTCTGTTTTTTAAAATCAGTAGGCTTGTACAAAGAATCAGGATGGTATGAGAATACTATAGTGCATTCATTCTAGGACATATGTACACAAAGGCCAGTGTGATGTTTAACTGTAAACAAATACTTTTCACATTTTTGTTGTTGTTTTATATATTGTCTGAGGTACTTGAACAAGAATTTGAAAGTGAGATTAATCTAATTATTTTTTTTTTACAGAGGTTGTGAAACAGAAAGGCTTAGAGCATATCACAGTTGACGATTTAGTTTCAGAAATTACACCTAAAGGAAGAGGTTTGTACTTAATATATCTGTAAGTGACAAAGATATAAAGTGTAATTTTATGCCCTTAAGTTGGTAGATGGCTGTCATCCAAATTTATGAAATTTAATGTGTAATTGATATGTACAGTAAAATAGTTTGCTCATACTAATAAAGACTGTTGCAGTGGATCAATGGTTATCATGCAGGACTTTTGATAGAAAAGGTGTGGATTCAGATCCTTCCATAAATTATACGAGTGGAAAAAACAAAATTAGTCCCATATGATCCATTTTTATTGAGATACTGCTTTACGTGAAGAATATTGGGACCTTTCCTGGGAGGTATGTGGCAGAGTACTTTTTAAAGTACTAAAGTATCAGTACAAGTATTTTAGTTTTGCTTTGTTAGATTATGAGTACAACTCAATGTACTTTTGGCTTTGTACCATAGGAAAAACCCCTGGAATGCCCACCTTCTTGCCTGTCTCTTGTCTGGTAAGGTATGAGTAATACTTACTCATATGTGCCAACCATTGTGCTTTTGGCATAATCATTATACATTTTTTCACCAAATTATGCATTGTGCTAGGCTATATATTAAATATGCCTTTTTGCTACATTAAAAAATAAAATAAAAATAAAGCAATAAAAAGTTGTTTCATCATTATATTATCATCTCTTTAATTTCCACTGATATAAATTTGAGAATCTTCTTAAAAAGGTGACTGTTGCATGAGAATAGTATAAAAGTACTTTCCTTATTTGCTATATATAGTAACTGTGTATGACCCATTTCCAAGAAAACAGATGGGTTTCTTCAAATGGAACTTTGCCTCACAGATTCACTTTATTGATAAGATAGGGAAGTTGTGAACCAGTCTGTACTTGTAAAGAAAATGGCCACTGTGATAATTCAGTTCCCATAGAAGACCTATGCAAACACCATGATATTAAAAATTAAATAACTTCAACTTTTTGAGTGCTCATGATCAAAACCTATAATTATCAGTATAGATGCGTTCTGTATGACAGAGCCCTGAGTGGCTGAGTGGTCTAAAGCGCTCACCCTTACGGACCACTGCCATCTCATCTCTGTCTGCATGGATTCGAGTCTTGGACTTGGCCAATGTGGTTATGTGAGAAAGCTTGCCATAGCGTCTCGTGGGTCAGTGGTTCTTTCCGGGGTTTTCCTGGGTTCTTCCTCCACCATTTAATACTGGCCGCCATGTATAGCCCATCTTGTGCTGAAAAATGGCATTAAACACTATAATAACAACAACATCCTGTATGACAGCTTCTGTGCAGAGAAAACCATATGAGCCGCAGCATTTTCTGGATCTGTTTGTGTTTGAAACATGTGCTTTCAATTCTGCGCCAAAGTCAGGTGCTAATTTCAGTAATGAATTTCCAAACTTAAGTCTGTTAAAGGACTGAAATTACATCAATAAAACAATGTCTTTATTTTTATTTCATTTACAACTAGGTTAAGCTCTGGAAAGATTCTTTTTACAAGAATATATATTTCATTATCAACCATCCTGGCCAGCCAAACCCATATATACTCTATTTTATCTTCACCCATTTCCAGACTGGTTCCCATTTTTCCATACAATTAGGATCATGGGTCCTATATTGTGTGAATTGTTTATGTTATATATACGGAAAATATTATAGCAGATGGATCTTTTCAAACTTTCAAACATTTCAGATATAAAAAAAACGCCAAATCAACACCTCTTTAGAAATTTTAAAAGAAGTGTACAAGAGTAATGTAATACAGCAATCTGAGCACCTGACCTCATTGCAAATTTCCATTTCACAATCATTCAATGAAATTTACACCTGTAGAATAGCTAATAAGTGATGTATATAAATAATTTTTCAGTATATTTTGTGCTTGTTTTCTGATTCTAATCCTTATGAATTTTGCCATTTGTGACAAGAATTTTAACCAGCTGCAGAACCAGGTTAGTAGTAAAATCTTATTCATACATGCTGTAATTCCAGCATATAATATTAAGATTACACTTTTTTACCACTGGGGGAGCCAAGTGCTCTTCCCAAGGAGACACCAAGGCAGCTGGCATGGGTTGGCCTGGTGGTATAAAATCCATGAACCTTGGAATACAAGTCTGACACCCTATCAATTATTTACATCAGATCCTGATATTTGGAAAAGAAACCAATAGTTGAAGTAAAATATTTATTTCTGATATAACTTAACTAATCATAATATAGGTAACAACTACATTTACTCACGAATATTGGTATATGGACAATTCTCAGGGGGAAAAGTAACTCTGGTATATTGAAACAGAGTCAATATGACCTAATTTTCATGCTTGAGCAGCTTGTATTTTCAGCTGTTTGTTCATTACACCCTCAATACCATGAACCCTATTTTACCAACACTAATGAAAATTGCTATGTGATGCATCTCAAGATAGTAACTGAACCATAACTAAATGAGGTCACTTTGACCCTATTTTACTTACATTCATAAACATTGGCATGTTTGTATATCAGTGAGAACTAGGTAATAATGACCTAATTTTTATGCTTGAATGACCTCTATTATTTTCAACTGTTTTTTCCTTAGTGTACATCTTAGATATTTTGGACCATGATTCTCCAATACCTATGAAACATGGCACATAGATGCTTCTCAAGGAGGATAACTCAGCCTTGCCCAAAATTGTTAGTGTAAATGGTGTTTTCAGATATCTGTTAGTTCCACTCTGAATATATTGGATCCTGTTTCACCTGCACTCATGAAAATTTTATATGTGGATGCATTTCAAGGAAGGTAATTTACCCGTTGTCAACATAAGTTGCTGTGACCTAATATTTTAGTCTTTCATGACTTTTGTATTTTTAACAGTTAGTTACATCCTCAATATCTTTGACCCAATTTCACCAACACATGAAAATTGCAATGTAGCTGCATCTAAACTAGATTATATTAACCATACAAAAATGCAAATGCATCTGAAAAGGAAAACCTCAGCCATACCAGAACTTAGAGAAGCGGTTAACTGTGACCCAATTTGTATACTCTAGTGACTTTTAGTTGTTTCTTCGTATCTGTCTGCATATTGTCAGATACTCAAAATATGCTCATCTTCACAAGGATATTATGTTTAAAACCAGTTTGTCTGTTGTTTACAACAGTTTAAGAAAGACAGCTTGTGCATTGAACATGATGTGCACTGCTTTATGAATGTTTTGGATTTTTTAGTTAAAACCTTGCTGGCATGGTTGCACTAAACTCATTTAATACAGACAAATAAAATTTATTTGGCATGTTTGTATGCATTTGCAGATAACATAATTATATTGTTAAACCAATTTTTTCCATTTTTTAAATGTTTGAATTGTTTGACTTCATTTAGCTGCATTGGGGCATATTTGTTTTACAAATACAAATTTTTCTTTCAGCTCTAGTTCCTGACAATGTGAAAAAAGAACTGCTTCAGAGAATCAGAACATTTCTAGCACAACAATCCAGCTAGTGTTCCCTGTTATGTGGATGATTTTTTTTGATGCAACACAAATTTAATTGAGATTACAGCAAGAAGACTTTTTTTATTGCATTTTGACAGTATTAATTTCAAGAAAATTGATTTGGACCAGAATACTTTGACTTCCTTTTTTGTGGTTATCAATCTTGATGGTTTTGGCAAAAATACTTTATTAGTACATAAATTCATTCATGGACAGGAGAGGAGGAGCCTGTAGTTTTCTGAGATGAATTATTTGTGTTGGGTCATAAATTCTGTGGTGTTTATTAACAATGAAATCCACAGTAATTGCTTCTCAGTGAATAGTAGTGAACTTGACAGGGTAACAGCCTTTGTATCAGAATATAATCAGCTTATTTTTTGATCAGAGAGTGTTGAATATGTCAATTACAAATGTATATCCTGATTTATGTCTCATCAGTATCTTGTATTTCCATTTAGTCACATGTTTATAATCAGATGTATGACCATTCATTGCATTTGTTTTCAAATCATAGATCATATAGTTGTGATGACTCTATTCAGACTTGGATAACTGAGTTTGTTTATATTAATTTGTTTTGACTTGTGACCAGAAGGGTGCTGGTTTAGTTCATTCCATTGAGTTGGCTACTATGATGTGCCCATAGTCAGGCCACTTTATTCCAATTGCCTTGGCACTAAACATATATTAAACCAAACCAAATCCTTTCTCAAAAATTTTTTTTTAAATTTCGTTGATAAATTCTTGGATTTTGATAGGGGATGCTACTGTTTCTATAATAAGAATTGTTGTTTCTGATTCATAGCAGCCATAAAATTCACAGAAAGTAGTACCCAGCAAATATTATTGAACTCAGAGTATGAAATACAAAATGATTACAGCTTCAAATGACTTTTATTAATCCATCAAATGTGTGGTGTCACTTTGATAGATACTATGCATCAGCTATTACTGAAGATGTATTTAGGGATACAAATGTTAAACTGAAGCTGAGTACTTCTATATTATGTACAGTAGTGCCTCTGTGTGTATATATATGACACCTTATTGGCTCTTGTCAGACCTTTCTTCCAGATATTAACATGGCAACCATACATTATTTAAATCTAATATTAAATATTCAAAGGAGATGTAACAAGTTGTGACAAATAAAGAAAATGATATACCTAATTATCAAATGTACTAAATAATGCATTATTTTTTATTCTGATTTGCTTTAGTGTTAGTATTACCCTTCTAGAATCTGACACTGGTTTCCTCTGAAACTAATAGTTTTTTTATATCACATTTTTTTTCTTTCAGAAAACTATACTATAAAATTTTACCAAATAACAGTATTTTATCTCACTCTGCTGTTTTTATCAATGAATTATTAATTAACAAGCCAATTTGCTGGACTTGTTGCCTCAGAAATACACAACACCTGTCTGATAGACATTTCCAGCAAAGTCAGATGGTGAAGTTTTATTTAACCTCAATTAAGTTGGGGAGGATGATAATAAAAATTGAAAGTTGTTGCTTGTAAATTCAGGACTAGGTTTCACATATTTTGTTTTAAGGGAATGATGTGCTAATACACAACACAACATAATTTAAAACCATGTGGTGTGAGGTAATGTCTATGGTGGAGACCATGAGGCAGTTCTTCAGTTATAGGGTTTTGATGAGTGCAGGAGATAAGCTTTCATGCATCATTTTTGTTGTATTTTGTGGCTATAGAGTGTTGAAACAACTGGGAATACATTGATTAAATATACTAAGTTGGCTACATCTCATGACTGTCTGACAGAGAAGCTAACTAGACCTAGTGACCATTGAATTTTACTTCACTCAAGTGTTTATTTGGCAAGTTAGTAAATAATGAAATAAAAGAGAATTAGATATAATGATGTTGAGACATCCTGTGACCAGTGTCTGATTGCATAGAGTATGTCCTGTTGAAAACATTTGCCAGACATACAAGTGGACAGACAGATTTTTTAATGCATTTAGAGTATGCAAAACAATTTAATACAGACATTTTGTCTGAAGTTTTAAGTTTAAATTGCTCCTGCCATAAACACAGTCATAGCATGTTCTATCAATATAATCTATGCAATTGGTACGGGTTAGGATGTTAATAGGAAATTTTGAATAATTTAGTAACTTAATTGGAATTGTTTCCTTGCAGTTTTCAGTCAGACAACAAGGTGTGTTTGCTCTGCAACCAGATTTTTTTTATGATTGTCCGGTTGTCGACTGTGCTTTTTGAGAATTGTTATACCACTGTATGTATAATCTGTTGATGTACTTATCTATTCTGTAAAACACTATCTATGCTCAGCAGTAATGGGCTTTCTCATTTTTAAAGCAAATAGAAATGGTGCTATATGCAAGAAATACTGGCTGTATGTATTTGAAATATTTTACCTCCAGATTTGTGGAACTTTTGTAGTTGAATAAAAGAGGTAATGAAGATAATTTATTATAAACAATATAAAATAAGAAATGGGTCACTAAGACCTATCATATGGACCATCTAAATGTTTTGAGTTCAGGCATAAAGTTGAGGTTAGACATATGGGTCCTATACATTTGTACTTAGAGAACAATCATATTGCTACAAAAAAGACAGGTCTCTATTATATTCTAGGTCACTGTTGTCTATTTTGCTAGCAGTTTCACTGGAAATGAGACATGTCATAGACCTTCCAGTGTAAAATCACACTGCTGTACTTATTTATATACGATTTATATTCTTCATCTATCCTCTTAAACTGTTGTTTTGTATCACACTATATTGTTTCACAATAAATTAAATTTTTTGTAATAACAATGTTTTTATCTTTTATGAACCAGATTATGTTTCAGTAATTCCCATTGTTTTAATCAAAAGCAAGATAAATATTAGTAATGTAGTCTAGCAGTTATCTGTCCCTTACAGGCCAAAGCATTGGGCACATTAAAATCTGAGTGCTTGTACGAAATGGAAACTAACTGAATTGATAAACTGATTGAAAAAGAATAATTTCATTCCAGCATCCTTATTGTATGATTTTTTCTTTAATCATTGCCCACTCACAAAATTTCTCCATTTTCCATTTTCTATTTAGTTATGTTTTAATCAACTTAGAATATGTATCTCAATGCCTTTTGTATACACACTTTCTACTTAGCTATATTTTTAATTAGAGCTGGCTGCCATTAAAAAAATTTGTACTACAGCATAGCAGTCATGGCATATAACAATTATCACAATTATATTTAGGAGCAGCAATTCAATGTTCTGGGACAGGGATCTGCCTTTATTTTGTTTAATTTCTGTCTGTCAATAGCTGGAAAAATTATCTTGCTCTTGTTTATAGCAAAATAACATGATATATCCATGATATTGGTTAGAAATAATAATAATAATCTTGAGATACAAGAAAAGTAAATATTTCAGCTGAAAAGAAACTCGCAGCCATCCCCCTTAGATTAAATGGCCAATGCGTTATAGTAGATGAGTCTACTATTTGTATTTTAATTGTTGTATAATTTGCAATCTTAAAACTGTATTCAGTAGTGGGATGATTAAGTTTAAACTATAACTGATATTGTGTAAAACATCATGTTAACATAGAGCCTTTTGATAAAATAGGAAGTCTTGATACTGAAACCTTCAATTTTCGAGCTTACATTTATGATATAATAGACAGGGAAAATTTGAATCGGATGCCAACACCCGGGCACAATATTTATCAGAGAGGTGCCAATAAACATAACAAACACTTACTCGACAATGACAAAATATTTAGTGGACTTGAGAAATTATGTAAAATTAAGACAGAAAACAAGTGCACATCTGAAAATAATAAGATGATTAGTAGTCTTACAAAGGATGTACTTTGCACATTCCCATATGATAGTAAATAAAATAGAATATGACATGCTATTGTTTTTGTATTTTTTAATTTCTTAAAATTTTCTGAAAGTTGGATTTGACCAAAAATTGTTTAACAAAATTCCATTTGGAATGGGTTATGTTTTAATCAACTTGTACATCCCACAGGTGTAGAAACATTCTGTATACACACTTTCTACTGAACTATGGTTTCATCAACTTAACATCATGCATCACAATGACAGAAACATTCTGTATACACACACTTTCTACTGAACTATGGTTTCATCAGCTTACAATATGCATCACACTGACATAGAAACATTCTGTGTACACACACTTTCTACTGAGCTATGGTTTCATCAACTTACATTATGTGTCACACTGACATAGAAACATTCTGTATACACACTTTCTACTGAGCTCAAGAGTAAAGGTATTAATATCTCTCACTCAACACTTCAGTAAGCCAGAGATCTCGTGATGTTCTATACACCCACTACACTGTAAATAGGTCAAGCATATTTTATGATGTCCATCCATCTATTAACCAGTTTTGTTTCTGCACAAATATCTCAACTTCTTCACCATCTACAGTTTCTAAGTTTTATGGATGGCGTGCACTAGGGTGAAGGAAGAAACCTTTTGATGTCAGGGTCTAATATCGGGGATCACTTAGGCCGAAAGAAGAAAAATTGTTTCTGTGCAGTAACATTAGTTGTACATTACAGACCCAACTTTGTGGATGGCTTGCACTAGGGTGAAGGAAGAAACCTTTTGATGTCAGGGTCTAATATCGGGGACCACTGAGGCTGAAAGAAGAAAAATTGTTTCTGTGCAGTAACATTAGTTGAACATTACAGACCAAACTTTGTGGATGGCATGCACTAGGGTGAAGGAAGAAACCTTTTGATGTCAGGGTCTAATATCGGGGATCACTTAGGCCGAAAGAAGAAAAATTGTTTCTGTGCAGTAACATTAGTTGTACATTACAGACCCAACTTTGTGGATGGCTTGCACTAGGGTGAAGGAAGAAACCATTTGATGTCAGGGTCTAATATCGGGGATCACTTAGGCCGAAAGAAGAAAAATTGTTTCTGTGCAGTAACATTAGTTGTACATTACAGACCAAACTTTGTGGATGGCTTGCACTAGGGTGCAGCCTATTATTTTTGGGATCAATAGGTCTAGGTCACTGTAACCGAAATAAAAATGTTTTTTGCCCAATAACATTAGTTCTAAAACACAAACAAGGAGCCTCTGTAACTCATTTGGTAAAAAATTGTACTTGTAATCTAGGTGTCACAGGTTTGATACCCACCGCAGGCTCAGCTGCCTTGGTATGGCCAAGCTGCCTTGGTATGTCCTTGGGAAAGGCACTTGGCTCCCATTTCATCAGCATGATATAGCCTATACTGTGTTAAAAGTATTGTTAAAACAAACAAAAAACAACCAAGAACATCATAGACATGAACCAAACTTTGCTTGCACTTGGAGTAATAAAGCAAACCTATAAATTCTTGGGTCTAAAGGTCAAAGGCCATGGTCATGATAAGTCTAATAAGGAAATATGGTTTAATATCATTGATATGTTACCTGTTGCTAATGAGTATTAGGGATTTCATGATAGACCTAGACGGCATCACAGCCTGACTGTAATGGATAGCAAAAAATATGGGAACTTCAAGAGAAAGTAATCTGAGTAGCATAGCAACTACAAGTTCATTTGGAACATATTACTAATGATACCTCGGACTCCTAACACAAATCTGCAACACTTTATCTGATAGGCTACTGAAATGAAGTGGACTGAAGTTCCAGAGGTCACAAAAAACATGAATATTTTTTAATGTCTGTCAGATCTCCAAGTATAGTCAGATAAATCTGACTGGTAGAATCAGAAAAAGAAAAAAATATAACTGCTAGTCTAATAGCAAGAAGTGGTCTTCATGTTAGAGATAGCAAGTATAATAATGTTCAAGCGTGTATCTGATCCTGCATTTGACATGGATGCGCCAGTCCTCAAAGATGAATCGGTACGTGATTAGCAATATTATTCAAATAACGCACGAGAGCCAAATCAGCGTGGAAGAATTGAGCTGCAAGTTCAGGATACAAGCAGACATTTCTTACCCGCTGAAACATTTACTGAAGTAGAAGGTGAAATTCTAAAAACAGATGATACTGAATATGGAGCTGATGTTAGAATTGGTTTTATTAATAATGGCATCATGGCGTTGTTCAACAGTGCCAAGTATAGCATCGACAAAAGAAATATTGAATCATGCCTGGAAAACATCGACGTTGCCATGACGATATTGGGTCTAGCAAGATATTCCAAAGATTATTCAAGATCAGCTGGTCCGTCAATGATGTTTGTGAGGGATACTACTAACCACCCTGACAACAGACAATATAATATAAGACGACCAAAAAACTTCGCTGACGTTGATGTGCCTCCGGTGGTTCATGGTGCTAATCCAGAATTCAACTTAGGATTCGCAGCACGTCGATCAATGCTGAAAGATGGAAGTAGAAGATTTTCATGTGCAATTCCACTGTCACATATCTTTGGATTTCGCAGAAATGTGAGAAAGGTTTAATCTTTGGTACAAAGAATACAGTTGTACTTGTAAGAAAGGCTACTGACGATGATGCAATCTGGCGCCCTATCGGTGATGCTGACACTGTGGCAAAGTAATACTGACAAAACTTTCGTTGTGGATGCCAACAATGATACCATCACTCGCTGAAGAACAACGGCTGCTTTCTTTTATGGACTCGGGTGGTAAATCAACATTGTCATGGTTGACGATTACCACAGATAGTGTTCAAAGTAACACTAATGGTTTATTCACATGGCAGATAGCATCACAGCAAGGTGTCTCTGCACCGCGACATATTCGTTGCTTTCCAAAATATGCTAGAGTAAACTCACAAGAACGCAGCACAATGATATTTAACAAAATTGGTGTTACTGAAGTTTCACTGAGAATAAATGGACATAAAGAACCAGCTGAGGACATAATACTGAACTTTGAGAATAATCATGTTGCACGTGCATATCATTGTTTGATGACGTTCATGGGACGTGATCAAAATGTTGATTCTGGTCTACAAATATCACAACTAGATTTTAGCTGTATCTGATCTATTAATTTTCGCTGGAACACATGGATTTATTTAGACAATCTGTCGTTGATATACATTTTTGAGCTCATGTGACAAGAGGAGCTATTGCTAATTACAGAGCAATCGCTGTTATACTCTCAGACAAAACAGTGCTGCTTGAAAGTGTTGGTGGACGAATGAGCCATTGATGCCCCAGTGGAAAATATGTGATCCATTGCACAATTAGTAATTAAATCGCTCATGATAGTATAATGTCATATCATCATCTTAATGTTACTCTGACTCCTGGTCAGATTAAAAACCTACCGTCAGCATTTAAATAGAATTCTGGAATAAAAATATTACTGAAATCAGCAGCGTTGCAAGGTCCAAATAAACTATCCTTGACAGAACGTCAACTCAAGCACTTCAATGACGCCAACCGATCAAAACCCAGTGTTATACTTGATCCTTCTGCGGGTGCTATTAAAGACATTGCCAAGACGGGTGGTATATTTCCTCTTCTTGCAGCTATACCAACATTGATAGCCGCTGAAACCCCAGCTGTTGCAAAAGCAGCTGCACTTGGTGCTGTTGGAACTGCCGCTGAGATGGCATTAAAGAAAGCAACAGGTCACGGAATGAAGAATTCCAAAAAAGGGCCTTCCAAAAATGGAAGGGGTCTAAGACTGCCAGAAACCCCTCATTTGTGGTACGGTCGAGGTCTGAGACCACCCCGGACACTTCGCTAGACGCAAGCGTTTCGAGCTTTCCATGTCCAATTTTGATTTACTTTATGCTGCTTAGAAATTAAGCATCAAAAACTTCAGAGGTCTTTTTATGCGTGATCAATTACCAAAACAACCAAAACGTGCTGAAACCGTTATCATTAATCTCGATGGAAGTTCTCGTCCAGGTACTCACTGGGTTGCATACGCGATTGATCCACATGGAGTTGTTTATTTTGATTCGTTTGGGTTGGCCCCACCAAAAGAAATTTTAAGGTATGTCGGCGGAATGCATAGCACTCCGATCTGGTATTCAACATTATCAACACAGACAATAACTTATCCGCCAATAAGTGGCCGTGAAGTACTCGCTGTGCTCAACGCTGTGTCAACATCGTCATGGGCACTGCCTCATAAAGTCGTGTGCGAGTATACCACCAGACAACATCGTATTCCAAAGTTTTAAATAGGTCATAGCGTAATATACAATGGTAGATATTTACGGAAGATCTGCTCTGAGTCTTACTCAGGGCAAACCCCAAGGTGACTTATCCAAATATACAACCCTTGATGAGGTTAACGATGAGTTCGCTAATCTTTTGTGTCTCGTAGATGTGGATCAAAATGAAGTTGTTGTTTTTCAGGATCAGCAAGGGCGGTTAAGGACGAGCAATATCCCGTTGACAAACATTATTCTGTGGGTTCCAGATGCGACCGAAGATAACTTAGTGGTATTTACTAAAAACGGTAAAATTATAAACTCGGAGCAATCAAATCTAACACCCATGGGGGAGATTACTGGACACATCAGAAGAATTGTAGATATTATGTATGGCGGTCTCAGCATGAGCAGAAATACAATTATTGATGTGAGAGAAGCAAAATCAGACGATGATGTGGCAACAAAATAATACATGGACAGCAATGAGACCACGATCAGAAATGAGATCAGTAAATGCGTTGCTAAAACTGCCGATGCAATGACTGGTAATCTCAACATGGGGCGAAAATAGCTTTGTTAATTTGAGAGAACCAGAATCAAACAATGACGCTGTAATGAAGAAATACGTCGACAATAGCAACATCCCGATGATGACCTCATTAATGACAATCAGTCATGGAATGACCACGTTTAGATCTGAATATGCTAATCATGTAACCGCATTTATAAATTTTTGTAGAAACACGAATATAACCATTAATGAAATTTTTGGAAGTCCAACAGTCATCAACATTAAGCTCTCTGACATCAAAAAGATTACCGATAGTGTAGAATATACAGTAGCATCTGGATCAGCATTATGGACACCACTCAGTAAACCCATCAAACATACCACTGAGGTTACCGGTGTGTACAGGTTCTCAGTACTCGGCGTTACAACATTTACAATATCTACCACAATTTCACGGCGTTATCCACTAACTGGATCTTCTGGATCTATGTTAGTGATATTGAAGCAAAACGACCAGGAAACATTCGTGGTGGAACCCGAAGAAAAAGACTTCAGCGTGTTGTACTATTGGTGTCTTGAATTTGTCGCCAAACTACCACCTGCTTAAAATTTAGCAATTTAAATAATGAACCAATCACCGGTAACCTCAACTGATGTTCAACGCTTCAGATACGAGCAAGTGTGTTTGTGGCATGCAAAACTGAAAAATATCATTGATGCACTTACAGAAAAACAAAACAAAAAAAAATACCACAGACGTATCGTTGTTACTGACATAACTGTATATTCTGCATCTGCCGTAGTCGCTGGAACGCAACTATAATTGGACCACTATCAGCCACATACATAATATCACTAGTAATAGGAATTGGTGTTGCAGTTATAACCAGTGTTGCTGGTATTCTTAATATCATCGCAAAAAAGATATCCACGTACGCGGCTGATAAATTACATGCATATACAATGTTATCAGTAGCAAAACAAGCACATTCCAAATTATCATTGCTGATACAATCAGGGCTCAATGATGGAATAAAATCAGATCAGAATTCGAAGAAATGATTAAGGTTTACTATAAAGTAATTGGAAACCAAACCCTTGACTGTCAAGGATTAGAATCCCCCCCCCCCCCGACAAAAGACAGGTATTTAGATCCCTGACTTAAATAATAATATCGTTAGATCAGTCACTGCGATTGCTGGAAAAAATCATCGCTAATACAATACCACCAACAACCACGATGATATCAGTAATGTCAACCAAACCAGAGTTTGACGTTATCTTTCCAACGGCAATTCCAGCTAAGGAAATAGCTCTAGCACAATTGTGAGTATATTACAGCTGGCCAAATATTAGAGCAAAGTCATTCAGTGGGTTGCTAGCAAATAATTCATTGGGATTTGCATATAAAAATAAGTCTGATGGAACACAAGACTGGAATGTTGTGGGTATACCTACGGGCAGTTATCAAATAGAACAAATCAACAATGAGTTCCAGTGCAGAATCAAATATATTACAGTGAAAGAATCCAAGATCGCTATCACGGTTCATGAGCCAGTGTTATCAGCCGCCATTGAAATATCAACGCCTGACTACAGCGTAGATATATATCAGTCATCAATTCGAACTGTGTTAGGATGGCCAGAATTCCCTCTACCAGCACCTCCAGCACCACCGCACCCTCAACGATCTGATTATGTCTCAGACAAGAAAGCGTATTGGGAAAGCACTCCAGATTATTATAAGAGTTTTCGGCTGTGGAGAGCAATAGAAGTTAACCCCCTCTTCCATAACTTCATTGTTCTTGAAGCAGATTTAACTCTGGACGGCAAAGTTCTCCCCATTAAAATGAGATGGGAATACCCCCGCGGGATGTTATTTACCGAAGAGGATATCAAAGTATTATTTGATGAAATTAATTACGTGCACGAATGAATGAGCGACAAACTATGCCAGTCATTAACCCACTATATAAACGAGTATACCCCGTTAGCGATTATCTGAGGGAGGAAATCATCAAGCAAATAGAATACCTGAACCATGTTGCATCGGACCTCAAGACTGCTCATTAAAGTATCATACAGGTGGTGATTAAAGCCAGCAGTGCATTTCTTCCTGATGGCACTGAATACTCACATAAGCAATTATTCCTGAACAAATATTCGATCACTGAGGCAGATCTTCCAATGTTTAAACTTCCAGGATTTAACGCCGACGAGCTGAAGAAAAACGTCAATGGCATCATCAATGAGTACTACCCCAAAATCAATGAAGTATGGAGAGCGATATCCCCTCCTACGAGTATTCTCAAACATGATAATGATCCAGACGGTGGAAATCGTCATATATCAGCAGGTATTGTCAATATTGCATCAACAATTGCAGTCAATCTGGTGTGTGATGCAATCGATGGCAGTTACCAGATCTGGTCTGGGTCTGGGGTAGATTTTGAAAGATCCAGGCAGGCACTTTTACAGCAGGGATATATCCTATACTCATTTACTCCTGAAGTACCACCTGGATATTTAATTGTGTCAGTACCAGTTAATCCGGTTTATCTGAGATGTCATTATCTGCTATTGTCACGGATACATTTCAGACTTACTGACCAGCATGGACACCTTCTTGATTTAAGAGATGAATCTTTGACGATAAGTTTGTTTGTAAAATCCTGACAATAGTCAAGGAGCAAAAAAATATTATATCTCCCCCTGACTATTATCAGGAACAGAGTCAAAGGAGACGTTGCAGTGTTTCACATCAATGTTTTGCACAGTAGAAAAATATATTTATTTTTTTTACTATATCCTTAGCGGCAGATGCCGCCGACAATAGTCAGGGATGAATGAAACGCATGCTTGATCATTCCCTTGGTGTTTCATACCAGGGTGTTGGTGTCACAACTTTCACTTTCACAATCCGATTGTTTACAATCGCACATAATTTTTTCAAATGTCTTATACGCGCACTCACAATCTTTTTTGGTTCATATTATTGAGACAACTCTGATCTAATTTTCTCAATCGCCTGTGCGAGTGGAACGAATTGCCATATGTTTGTATCATCACATACATAAGTTAGCGATTGTTTCATTGCCTATTGGAGTAATTTAATAAACCTGTATTCGGCTGCTAACGTGTATCTTCCTTCAGATTCTCATTCTTGTAATATTTCACAATCATTTGAGATTTTTTCAGGATCAAGTTGATCAGAAAATTGTACAGTCATGTAATTTTTTAATTGCAGAGATAATCGCATTGATATTTTTGTGGTTCATTATATAATAAATATTTGTTTAAAATAAAAACAAAAAATAGTAAGAGTGGTGTGTGGCTATTTCTCACTTACAGTGCTACCGTTCTCATATATTTATATTTACCGATGCTACTGCTTCATGGTCATTGTTTGTAGTGTTTTACTCCAAGGACTCTCACTTACAGCGCTACCATTCTCATATATTTATGGATGCTAGTGTTTCGTGAATTTGGGTATTGTACCCCCTGGTGTTTTACCCCACCCCACCCCCAGACTTTGTCAGGGTCTTTAGACAAGGACTTTTTTTGTCATTGTAGTACTTCTTGGTTATTGTACCCCTTGGTGTTTTAGTCCCTGACAATGTCAGGGAACTATCACTTACAGTGCTATCGTTCTCATATATTTACCGGTGCTACTGTTTCATGGTCATCACCCGTTTTACACAATCATAGTCATCACCCCTGTGTTTTACACCAGAACTCTCACTTACAGTGCTATCGTTCTCATATATCTATATTTACCGGTGCTACTGCTTCCTGAGTTAATAGTCACTGTCTGGTTTACTCTTACTGTCTATTTTTACCGGGGGGGGGGGCTCCTGTTTTCCACCTCATGGACATGCCAAGTAATTTTTACATCAACAGATTTATACTGATAACTTTAATTTCTTGTGCACACCTCCCCTCAAAATCAAATCCCGGGGAAGTGCAAAATCAGCACCACCATGTTGTTTGACATGGTTGGGAGGTGTACACAGACTTTTAGTTATTACATTTTTCTGTTGGACTTGGAGCCCCCAATTATTAAATGTGATATATTGCAACCGTTGACAAATTTGTCAGTTATGGGATTGGAACGCTAATTTCCACATGTTGAGAGTGAAAATCTGCGGCACTAACCGCTCATCTACGAGCCTTCTTACTATCATATGTTTTAAAAATTATTATGAAGTTACCAAGACCTGGCTTGGTGTTCAGGAGACATGGATATGATTAAGTTTAAAAACTTCTTCTCAAAAGCACAAGCAATTCCTTATGGATTTATCACGATAAATTTACATGATCCTCAGTCATGATATTGCATAGGTCTCGATAAAATTTTTGGTTGAGAGGTCCATTACTTTTTTTACACCCTTGACTCTGTCAAGTCACACAGCAGCAGAGAGAGTGATGACCAACAGATGTTTTACACTAGGGTCGGTAAATAAATTTGAAAATACAGCAAAAAATACCCTGCAGAGGCCTCGGTTTAGTGCAACCCGGGTAGAGGTCCCGGTTTAGCGTTATTGATGCTTGTGTTTTCATTTTTGTAGGAAGCTTTATTTTCACAATTGGACTGCTCTAAACAATGGTCTGTTCACCCTCCCTGCTGGTTAGCGTTATTGACGCTTGTATTTTCATTTTCGTAGGAAGCTTTATTTTCACAAATAAACTGTCCCAAAAATGGTCTGTTCACCCTCCCCGCTGTTACAGAGCATAAAAGGGTTTGAGTATGACTCAGAAAATGATCTCATGTTATGCAAACACTGCTGAAATATCAAGAAACTGCACATAGCAAAAATGGGACTACAAATCCATATCATTTCCCATGGGGACTGGCAATTATTGGAAAGACCATATGAAATCTGTCAGTCTGTCCATGGGCACCCGCAGGATTTTTTTGAAGGGGGAGGGGGAGGGTGTCAGTCAGCCACGGCCAGGAGAGTTAGTATAGTATGCAGACTGAAATTAAAGCTAATATTTACTCAGCATTTTGAACAGAATCTTGTGACATATTTTCAGCTTTATAGCCAATAATGTGTTACAAGTGCCATTAAAAGCACTTTGGTATGTTATAGCCAATAATGTGTTACATGTGCCATTAAAAGCACCTTGGCATGTTACAGCCATAAATGTGTTACAAGCGCCATTACAAGCAACATAAAACATATTAATCTACAGGTACTATTAGATATATCTTTTTTAACTTTACATACTGATATAAGATTTCAATGTGCCAAAAAAGAGATTAAAACAAAACAAAATCAGTTGTGTTTGTTTCTTAAATTATAAACAACAATTTCAGGAATATCTCCTACTGTATTTTACCTTTTTTCTTAAAAAATTAACGAGACTTTTGTTATGATATTATGCCGCCATATTGTGGGAAAAGCTCAAATCTCCCAAGGGTAAATTCATCTTTCCAGCCAGATTGTTTTAGGGCAAACTGACTTTTACAAAATTGACCCAGCTCTGAACATTAATGTACCATAATTTAATTCAGTTTATGTTCATTCCTCTGACCCACCTGGGGCCCCAAGTTGCTTAGTGGTCTAAAGCGCTCACCATTACAGATCAGTGCCATCTCACCTCTGTCTCTGTGGGTTCGATTCTCGGGCTCAGCCAATGTGGGTACATGAGAAAGCTTGCCAGTAGATTCCAGTGGATTGGTGCTTCTTCCTGGATTCTTCCTCCAATAGTTGTACTGGCCACAATGTATAGTCTGTCTTGTACTGAAAAATGACATTAAAACCCCATAACAACAACAACAACAACAACTCACCTAGCTAACTGTATTT